>CM074120.1:13379964-13542464 GCA_037177725.1 Cyamopsis tetragonoloba | reverse complement strand
TTTAAAAAAAAAACTATGAGTATTATAAAGTTATAATTTTTTTATATTAAAAAAATTGAGATTAATATTTTTATTAAAAACTAAAAATTATTCCATTCATTAAATGTGATTGAAATATGTATGATATAAATTATAATGAATAATACACAGAGTAAAAACTACTTTTACTTTTAAATGAAAAACAAACGTGCAATGACCCATGCGTTCGGGAATCTACCCTATAATTGGAGAAAATCTAGCGATCAGAGTCGTTATTGATGGTCAGCACTAGCCGTAGGATCAAAATGGGTGGGTCCCCATAGTGTAAAAAACACAGGTATACGGGAACCGCCCATAGCTTTTTATTTATTTATTTATTTATTTTTTGTTCTACTAATTGATTGAAGGCGGCTGACCTAGTCACTATTTTCGAGAACCAATGCAACTTGCTTTCAGTTGTACCAATCAAACATCGACACGTGTAAATGCTGACGGCCCCCATTCTTAAGGCGGCTTCAGCGGGCCCCACCCTGTTGGAAGCTTATATTGCCTTCTCCAGTTCTCCTCCACCAGCATTCACCTCCTCCACTCACCCCAAGTAATAACATTGAGAAAGAATAAAAAAATAAAATAAAATAAAATAAAAATATATTAAATTATTATTGATTAATAGGCGAGGGCATCAAACATTATTATTAATTTGGAAATGGAGAAAAACCCAATAATTATTGGTCAAAGAGTTAGCACTAAATAGTATGCATTTCAAAAATTTGAATAGCTACTCTTATTCTATTAAAAATTTCAACAGAAACCATAAATAAATCTTTGAAAATTAAAATACTCCTGCTGTGGTCTTTATTATAAGGCATAAATATTTAAATTACGCATACTAATAAAGATAGTTGGTTGTATCAATTTTCTTAAAAAATATAATGATATATCAATTTTACCCTTACTTAAATATTGTGTTTAGTGGTTAGTATAATAAAGTTAAGGCATTTAATAGGGGTAAATAAGGAAACTAACCATAAATACTTTATGGGATTTATGCAATACTTTATAAAAAGAACCACAAAATCCTTCTAAAATGTGTCTTATAATAAAAGGGAGTAACACTTAATAACTCCATCAAATAACTTCTTCACCAACTACTTAATAACATTTTACCAAAAAAAATAGTAATTAATAACATTTAATTTTTTTCAAGAAAATGTCATAATTTATATAATTTTTTTACTTTTCATTCTACTAAAATCTAAAACAAACCCACATCCAATATTTTGATTACTCTTTTTATCTTTTTTTTACAAGTGGACAATAGCTCAGATGGTCATGTATGAGTAGTTTATGATATTGATGAACGTTAGTCTAAGATGTTATGTGTTTAGGGTTTAAGAATAGATACGTGAAAAAAAAAGTAAAAATTTGTTTGAAACTTTGTTTTCATAATTTAATTTTTTTTTCTTTTATTTTGCCTTTATTTTTTTTAACGAAAAAAGAAAGAAAAATATACTATTATCTAAATTTTTCTTTTCTTTTTTTTTTTTCTTCCCAGCAAAACACACCATTAATGATAAGTCACAAAGGAGAAATGTTGTTGCCATTTGAAATTTCAAAGAAACTTTAGTGACGAAAATCTATATAATGACACGATGTACCTAAGATTTGTCTCTTAGGAAATTTCTACTTAATCTACATAGTAGTAATACAAAAATAAGAGACATGAGGATATGAGAAATTGCAATGCACACGGAAAGAAAATATAACAAAATATCTTTATTATGCTATTTTCCATATAATAAATATTTGACATACCACCTATTTTGAAGGAGTACATTGTCATTTGGCTTCTCACCCCACCCTCACTAAACCAGTATTTACAACCTCAACCCCAAAACTTAGGTATAATTACTCTAGAAACCAAACCTATAGTATTTCCTTAACCTAAGTTGAAAACAAAAGGGAACAATATTATTTTTGCTACACGCACGAAAACGTCATTCTTTAGATCAACTGCACCATCAACTATTTCACAGGTGTCTTTATTTTTTTCTACTTTTCACTATCGGATTTTTTTTTTCTATATATACAAAATGCTAGAAACCACTACAGAAAACATAAAAGAACAAACGGTGACACTGCTAGTGCCAATACTTCCGGCCCTAGAAAGCTCGAGTATTGGAACTGATGAAACTGACATTAGTATATATCTGGGGGGCATTATAGCAAATAACCTAAAATACGAACTATTTTAGTATTCTATGATTAGTCCCCCCATTGGGGCCCGGTGAGGAATTCCCTTTCTTCTCTTGGCTGTTCTGTAATTAACTGAAGTTGGGGGTGGTGTTGATGGTGTGAAGCTCTGAACTTTGCTGTTCTTCTGCCTGCTGCTATTGCTGCTGAATGAATCTTCAGAATCTGACGCCATTGACTGCTTCTTCTTCTTCTCGAAATTCTTTGATGTTCCCACAATCTGCAATTCATATTCTCACATTGATTAATCAACCAAAAAGATTACTTTTTATTGAAAAAAAAATAAGCATTTAATCAAATTTGTGTTCATTATAATTAACATTCATTTTTGAATTAAAAAAATTCTGTAATTTGACATTCCTCAACCATTGTCAATTATTGTAGGTAGTTGAAGGAAATGGTTTAAAAATTGAAAGATTGAAACTTTTAAGAGTCAATATTCAAATCCCTAGGTTTTTTCAAACAGGGGTGGTTGTTAATGGTGTGAAGAAATTAAGGCAAAGGAATTAAATTGAAGGATCCAAGAGTCCCGTGAATCAAAGGGTGCTCAATTTTCATGGTTAGGAGGAAAAGTCAACTCATTTCAACAAAAAAGTTACCTTAACTCGCTTGAAAAGAAAGCAAATGAAACCCCAACTTTTCAAAGTTTCAATTTTTCTTCTTCAAAGTCTTGAGTCAGAATCTTAAACAATGGATGAAAAATATGAATGGGAAAGTAAATTAGTACTAGTACTACCTTGCAACCAAGAGAACAGAATCGGTAAGAATCAAGAAGGCTTCGTTCACAAACTTCACAAGTGTTGGTGACACCTTTTCCTGGCCTTGGTTGTGGCCTCTCGTTCAAAAACACAACTCTTGCACTGTTGATAATGTAGGTTTGAACACCAGTTATGTCCAGAACTTTCTGAATCTCATTCACCCTTATCACATCATGATAAGAGGATCTCCTAATCTGTTTAAATTCCCAAAAACAAAAACAGAGCACATTAGAAAACAGAGTTGGAAATAACTCAATAAATCACCAAAAGCTGACATTTTTTCCTACTTTCACACCATTCTAGGAGTTGGTAAATGAAGGAAACTGTTGGAAAAAGGGGAAATCGGAGACAAAAATCGAAAATAGAAATGAATTAATGACAGTTCAAGATGGGGGACTGAAATCAAGAAAAAGAATGAATCTAGATAAGTCCCATAAAAGGAAAAGTGAAGATTTTTGATAAAAATGAACCTGGACTAGAAATGTACGAGAATGAGATGAAAAGTAGAAAACTTTGGTGAATTCATGAAATGGGTGATGAAATCATCGAACCTGGATGGCACGATGATCCTTGTGGTAAGCGAGGCAGAGAGAACAGAGAGCTCCGTTCATACAGTCCAAGCAATACATGTTGCATTCGCTCTTGTGGGAATCAGCGTGTAACTTGCATTGAACAAAGAAGCTTTCTTTGAGCAGAGGTTTCAACCATGGCGGCCACCTGTTGTCCTCATCATCAGGTCCTCCAGCACCCTATTCAAAAATCAATCAGAACTTTCAGTTGGATCAGACAGAAAAAAAAAACAGAGCTAACAAGATGAATAAAACAGAACAAATTTCAGTTAAATCCCAATGGTCAATGCCAAGTTCTTAAATTAAAGTTGCAATTATATTCCAGTCACATTATATGCTACTAAATACAGTCTAATACAGCTAACTACCATCACAACCCAATACGATTTCACGGAAATGAATCTTAATTTGAAACCAATTAGAAACCCAAGTGAATGGAAAGGTTTCAAATTAAGACATTTAGCCGCGTTTAACGCAACGCAACAAACACAATTTGTGAGCTTTCAGCACTCCAAGAGAAAACAAAACAGAACAGAACAGAACAAAGACATTAACATTAGCTGGAGAAATGAGAGAAAGATGAAAGAAAGAGTGTAGTGAAAACTAGAAACAAACCATGATTCTCCTGTTCTTGGGCTTGATTTCTCGGACAGTGGTGTCTTGGTTTTCAATGGCCATGTTGAAGAAAGTGGGTAGAGAGAGAAGGAGAGTATGAAGTTGAGAAGAGAGTGGAATGGGTTCTTGTAGGAGTTGGAATAAGGAAAGGAAGCGGTAGATGGCGTTTTAGAGAGAGAAACATAAGAGTGAGAGAGAGAGTGAGGTTAGGGGTCGTTCTTATCCGCACAAAGTCTTCTTCCAAACCTAGCTCCGAACCCGAACCTAACTAGATGCGTTAAGCGTAAGGAACCCACCTCCTTCTTTCCTTTTTAATCCCTTCATTTAATTTATTAACATTTCATTTTCACATTCTCCCTTTCATCTTATCAATTTCCCTTCCCTTAACAACAAAAATCTCAAAAATAAATATACTATTAGTACTTTGTTTAATTATACTAATTTTATCTCTAAAATTAGTATTAAATATATTTAAATCCTTGTTAAATATATTACATAAATATTCCTTTACCTTTTTTTTTCTATTTTAAGTAACGTAGTCAAAATGTTATTTTTTTCTATATAGAAAAATGTTTCCAAATAAAGATCGAAGTTTATTGAAATGCTATAAAATTAAAAGAAACTAATGTGAAAAAATAGTGCATAAATTAAGAGAAATTTGTGTGTAATAATTAAATTGGTCTATTGATTAGAAAGTGAAACTTTGAATAACAACTTCTTGATTCTAATTTTTATGGATATGGACGTATTTGTCTATAAAAAATGTGTTTAATTTTTTAAATAAGTAGGTATAAGTATATTTAAGGCCAAATGTACTTTTTTGGTCATGTATCTCTTATATGATTTTCATTTCGGTTCTATATCTTTTTTAGATTATCTTTTTGTCGTGTATCTTTTATAAACGTTTCATTTTGGTCCAATCCGTCAACTCCATCACACCCATTAACAGAATTGACCTAGAAACGATAGAGTCAAATTACGGCATTTATCTTCAAACCCAGAAAAACCATAACATACATGTGAACTCTAATAAGAACGGAATCAAATTACCTTGTAACGGATGATAGAATTGACGGATGAGACCAAAATAAAACCCAAAAAAGATAATCCAAATTAAATACGCATAATAAATATAAGATCAAAAAATGTATTTGGCCAATATTTAATGTTAAACTCAGCTAATGAATTTTTCACTTTCATTATTCATGATTGAAGCGTTTTTTTTTTTTATAATTTCCTAACCAAATCTTCATTTTTTTTTTGATTTGGCATGGGTTAGGGCACGCTTATTTCGTCCTGTTATATGAATAAAAAAAAATTAGCATGGTTCTTGATGATTTTTATAGGGCTGTTCAGGAGATCGTCCTAATCCAACTTGCATTGGTTATTAATATGAAAAATCTTTCAATTTGCTGACCAAAGTGTACTATCTACATTGAGTCTTGTCCCTACTATATGTATACAAGCTAAAGGGTAGGCGTATTTCCCATCATAATTCTTTAATTGTTTGTCAATGTAATAAAATGTTGATAAATTAATCAATTAATTTCCCTTAACAAACATATACACTCTCTTTGGAAAGATGTTTAATTAAAATGTACATTGTTGTGATAATAACTAAGATAGGAAATTATTTGGTACATGTTTGAAGCAACTCTATATGAATTAATATGTATAATAATTAGTATGAACTGTAAGCATCAGGTTGGCCCCTAATCATGTGGGTTAGGTCTTGGTTGGCCATCCCTAATTTAGATTCCATAACAATTCCATTATAATTGTTGTTACAACAAATAAAATACTAGAAAAAAAGAAGTATTGTCCCAGTTTTTTAGGTTACTTAATTTATTGTCTCTTTTAATTAATGTATTTAGTTACGTTATGTGCCTTCAAATAATTCATGAACCAATCATAAATGCTCAATATATGCTTTTATTTATTTATTCTCTTACTAAATAAACAAAGGTAGCAAAGATGCGTATAACCCAACTGCATACAGGCATGTTCAAGTTCAATGTGCTTAATTAGTTTAATTAGATGCCTAAACTGAAATTATATCTATATATATATATATATATATATATATATATGGATTAAGAGAACTTTAACCTCTATGCTAAAGTAACTTTGAAAGTAACTCTCTAATAATTAAAGCGTACGTATTGTTTAAGATTTTGTAATACTGTTGCACATAAACTAAGGTACAGATATAACGTAGTTATTTTGAACTATAACTATGTTTTAATATGCATGATTTTATAATTACCAAAATTTTAATATTGTAACACAACGCGCATAGTGACCTAAATTTGAAGAGCAAGAGAGAAGAGTGATGGTGGTGTGTGTGTTGGTGAAGTAATTGATGCTAATTTTAGAAAAGAGATAGAGATTGTGTGGAAGGAGGTGCCGAAACATGAGAGTGCTGAAAAATAGCAGAGGAATGAAGAAATTAGGAAAATTAGGAAAAAATTAAAAATACATATTACATATTATATATAATTGTCCATGTATCAAGAAAAGGAAATAGACAAATGCCCACGAATGATAAGTGTTTTTAACAATTTAAAACGGAATTTTCTTTTTGGACCTATACAAAATAGTACAGAGGATGTCACAGATTATACAATGTTTGTTACTGAAATCTCTCTATTTTGGGAGAAAAAATTTCGAATCTAGAATTTTATTTTGTGTAGATTAGATTTAAACTTCAAAGAGACAAAGAATTTATCATCAAAGAAAAAAAAAAAAAAGAGAGAGAGAGAGAAAGAGAATTTTCCATCAACAATCAATGAGTGAATGGACGACCATTAGTAATTACTCTGTTCTGTAGTGCTACCGCCATTACGATTCCATGAAAAGTATATAAGCCATATACACATAATCCTTTTCTTTATGGGAGATGCTATGATCATTTTGAGTATTTCAACGCAGACACACTTCTAAAAGTGTGACAAGTTATTAAATTTTGTGAGGATAAGATGTTCTATTTAAATATAATTAATATTTAATATATTATAATGAGTTAGTAATTTGAGGGAATTTGATGAACTAAAATATTTTCTTGAAATGTCTACCTACTAGATATGAGAATAATGTGGCATGATAAAAATAAAAATAATAATTTGCAAAGTTAATATGAAAAATGTTAAATTCTGTCTATAGGCTCATAGTTTTAGTCTAAAGAGCACAAGTATGAAGTATCTGATAAGTGCCCTAGTCAGAGGAGGGATCAATACTTACTCCTATTGTGTGACTTACGTTATTACGCACGTTAAATTTTATCAATCCATCTGTATAATTGAAAGTTCTTAACATATAGATGAATCATATAAAATTTTAATGGAGTTAAAAACTCTAATATTTTATTAATCAACTTTAACTTAACAAAGAATAAACTAGCTACTTTTTAAAACGTGTCTCCTATAAGATGACATATTTAGATATACTTAGTTTTTCTAAAATTTAGAATACATATTCGTCATGATAATATCTTATGATTATTAAAATTCTTCGATCTCTATAAGAAGTTATTATACGAAGTAAGTATTTTAGACTTACTCTCAGAGTCAGTCAACGGATGATATTCATTAAATTTTATTAATATATGATTATAGATGAATTTAAGTAAGCTCCAGATGAAGTGTGCTGATGCATTGGTTTTCTTTTTCTTTTTCTTCAGTTAAAGTCAAATACGGTTATATACAATTAAATATGGAAACTGACATTTTTTTATTCATTCTCGACGGACATGTTAGTCTTCCACCTAAAAAAAAAAAAAAATACTGTATAACATTAACATCTAAGTGAAAGATAGGAAAGTTCGAAAGGGACACGAAAAAAAATAATGCAAGACAAGCTTATTTATTTATATATAAGAGGGGTCCTTTTATATCAATGTTGATTTTTTTTGGAAGACCTTTTATATGTATAATTAGATTTAATAGGTTGATTTAATGATTTGTGAGTAAAGTTTTGAGTAGTAGTTTTTTAATTCGAAATTTGTGGATACACTTTTGTCTATATGCACTACAATAGCTGATAAGAACATGTGTGATACAAGTTCAATATTTGGTGTTATAATTTCTTTATAATTTAAAAAAAGTTGGCATTTTTTATTATTTATTTTGCAAATTAAGAATTTTTTTATTAAAAAGGAACTTTTAAAAAAAAATTATATTTCTCTTTTTGAGAAGAAGCTACTTTGATGAGTTGATTTTCAAAATAATTAATAATAATAAAATGAAATTATTTTTAAAACAATGCTTATTAACATAAATAACTTTTGATTCATATATATATATATATATATATATATATATATATATATATATATATATATATATATATATACCCACATTATCTAGATGGACTTTGTTCAAATTTGCAAAAAATTAAATAAAAAAATAACAATAACTACATTAACAAATATAGTTGCTTTTGTCATATTTTTTTTTTTGGGTACAAAGTTGCTTTTGTCATATTATACTCCTTCAGAAGAATATAATTAATATTAGTATATACTAGTAATGTTTAAATATATCAATGAAATGTTAAGTTTTTTTCAATCTAACCATAAATTTGGGAAAAAAATATTAATTGGTATAAAAGTGATTTACTAGTAGTATAAACTAATTCTTCCTATATACTATCAACAAGCAACTTTGTCAGTATAATATTATAGGCATATTACACTTAATTAGTGAAAGATCCTTAATTAAGCTAAAAAAACACTAATTTGAAAGTCAAACAGATGTTATTATAGTTTATAATTTATATATTGACAAAATAGAAAAAGTCGTTAATTGTTAATGATTTTAGAAAAAATTGAGTCAGAGCTTTATACTGTACTCCTATAAATGAGATAAATGTGAATAAATCTATTTTATTTTTAAAGAAGGGACGAGTAGGGGATTAAACTTCTTAAAGGGTTGCAGAAACAATAAATGAGGTTGGATGGAAAAGAAACACTGTGCCACGCAAGTATGTATTCCTATAAATAAGTACATGTTCAACTAATGGAAGTTTGCATACATTAAAGTGATTTTTAACATTTATTTTGGTCCGTTTAGTTTGAATTTTAATAAAATAAAAAATAAAAAATATATAAATTAAAACAAAAATTAAAGATAATCTAATAAAAATATATATTTTTAATTTTAGTTAAAAGTAATTTTAACTAAATTAAAATATTAAACAATCATGCCCCTTGTTGTTTGAATTTAGGTGGTGTTCTTTTACAACTTGATTTTAGTGCATGTTTGAAAAAATGTTGGATTGGAGGAGAATTGATTTTGAAGAATCAAAATCAATTTTAGTTGATAAATTAATTGTTTGGTTATGTGTTGAGAAAAAGTTAAAATTAATTTTGAGTTGTTAAAATCGATTTTGGCTGAAGCAATGTGAGACTTACTTTTATGTTGGGTTGAAAAATTTACGCTATATATTTGCTCTAAATTTACTTTTTTTAAAGAATCCCTAAACATAAATTACGTTACTTTAAAATTAATTTTATACAAAATCAATTCTGTAAAATAACATTAATTCGGAGTAAATTCTATCAATGCAAAATGAAACACATCCGTGAAGAATCAAAGTCGAAGTCAATTTTGTACCCACTGGCTCGCCTCTTAGGCTATGTTTGGATTTCAATTGGGTTGGCAAAAAGTACTTTCATATTCATGTAACAACGTGTAAGGTTGTTTGTTTTTTAGTTTGTGTCTGTTAGCTCAACTTGGGTTTGGTCTAAATTGGTTTTCAACTTGCATTTCAGAGAAGGAACATCTGGGTTACTTTTCAGTTAGTCAAAAGTGCTTTTAACCTATTTTTAGTGTATAAAAGCACTTTTATTCTCTTATCCAAACAATATTCAGTTTGTCAAACTTATTTTTAGTTAAAAGTATCCAAATATAAATTCGGTTGAACCAAACTAACTTTTAACTCAACTTACTTTCAGCTAACTTACTTTCAATCAAACTAAGTTTTACCAACTGAAAAACAAACACACACTTAGTTTCACTGATTTTGGTTTAGTAGAAATCCGGAAATTCTGGTTTATATCTTCAATCGAAATCATGTTTAGATAAAAATAACCAAATACAAGTTAAAATGAGTAATGCTAAATCTTTATACCTATATTCCTACATATCCTTTTAATATTAAAGAAAATAAGAATTAAATAAAAAATTAAATATATATGTATCTTAAAAATGTAAATAACATTTAATACATCTTTTATTAGGTAAGTAAAAAGATTAATAGAAAGAAGTAATATGAGGATTTATAATTATTCTTTTAAAATTATTTTACTAAAAATTAATTTAATAAAATCAAGTTTAATTTGAAAACAAAAAAATAATTAAAAAGGTCCCAAACGTTGTTATCACCATTCAAAATAATCCTTAATAAACAAAATGGTCTCGGATTTTATCTTTCATCATTCTAAATGGTCCTTATCATACACACTAACAAACTTATTATGTAACACATTAAGTGTCACTGTGAAACCCCAAAATAGTGTCATATAAGTGAAAAAAAAATCAATCGTATTGATTCTGACAAAGATGAAAAAACAGCCAATTTTTTCCAAGCTTACTCCTTTTCATCCATTTTTGGGCATCCAACCCATCCCGTTTCTCCATTTTGGTTCTAAAACGCTTGATTTTTGTTTACTTACTTATATGACGTTGTTTCGGGCTTCAATTGTGACACTTAACGTGTGACATATAATTCTATTAGTGTGTGTTAACAACCGGAACCATTTTGAATGACAGAAGATAAAATGATAAACTAATTTACTTATTCTTATAAGTCATGAACCATTTTAAATAGTAATAACAAAACAAAAGACAATTTTAATAATTTATTCATTAAAAAATAATTCTACTAACACAAAATTAAACACACACTATTTAATTTAAAAATAACTAAAAACAAAAGTACTTTAATTAAAAATAAAATAAAAAAATTATTCATTGAACAATGTAATAACTAAAAGTTATATTTAAATAAATTATAAATATATATTAAAGTATTATTACTAAAACGCAAATCACATTTTAACCATTAAAACCCGACATGAACTAATTAATAATCAAGTACCACAAGCAATTTCTCCATCTTTTCGCATCATAGTTCCAAGAGATTTCATCAGGCTGTGGTGACCCCATTTGATAATTGCAGAGAAAATTTCATCAAAGAAAACATCAACAAATTAACATAGGAGTAAATTTCAAACAGAAACCTTCCTTCAGTCCATTTTATCATTTCCTAGAAACCTCAAAAACTTGAAAAATACTACTCAATTCTGGATAGTACTATTCCCTAGATCATCCTCTCTATCAATTTTATCATGCTAATCAAATTGGTGCATTATATGAGATGAGACTCTAATCAAATTGGAGTATCTTTATTTAATTTCTCCCTTTAATTTCTTTAATACATTATTTTGTGAACCATATCTTTGATACCATTATTAATAAGTGTGGATAAGCACTGATGATCACTCTTTTCATATAAACCCCTCAATGAGTTTAGGTGGAACATCTAATATTATTTTATTCATATAATTGATGTGTTACGTGGGATGGAATAGCAAAGATATTTGTTTATTATTCTGCTTTGAAGAAATGTGTTGGATTGTGGACCATGCCCAATTGCCCCTAGTTCCCCTGTCTCTCCTTACTCATCAACTTTGAGATGCCACCAATGGACACAATTGATTAGGGCTTTAAAAAATTAGCTACCCTTATAAAATATATGTATAATCTTAATATTAATGAATATAATTATGTATGTAAAAAAAGTGTGACTTATGGAGTATGACTACGTTGCCATTAAACAATTTATTATCATAATGATTCCTATCTATATAGTTATAAGGTATTTTATTTACTGACTTTGTAGAATATCTGAATTAGTTATAAGGTTTTGACCGTCGTAGATATTGGATGCTTAATTTTTTTTTTTGGTTTTGAGCTTAGGGGACGACGGATCGGGCCATTGCAAAAGTAGCGACGGTCCCAGTTGTCGCAAAATAGGACATTTTTTTGGGTTTGGAGCCAGGGTGACGAAATGGGCCGTCGCAATTTTTAGCGACGGACCCGACAGTCGCGATTTGTTATTATTTATTTTTTATAATTTTTTTTTGGATTTAGAACCAGGGGACCCAGCTGTTGCGATTTGTTACCCTTTAAAAAAAATTGGATGTCAAGAGGGGTGACATATATTTCCGCGGCTAATGTTAGGATTGGATTTCAACTTAAAACACACTTTTCCTTTTTCTTTCTCATCTAAAACTCATTTCCCACTTTCCCTTTCACTTTCAAGTTAAAACTAATGTTAGGATTATGTTATTTGTATGTGGTTTATATATTTAGGTATCATTAGGTATATTAGATTTGAATTATTTGTAATTAGTCTTGTTTACAAATATAATTTATTACAAAAATCAAAATTAATGGTGTTAGGTGATGATGAATTTTTTGGTTAGTTATATGTTTATGTTAGGATGGTATAATTAATAGTAGTAGTATAGATTTAAATTACAAACTAAATTATGATTTTGATTGTTTTATGTGATTTTAATAAAATAGGGTTTATTTGGGAAAGTATATTGTGTTCTCTTTTCGCTTGGTGGTTACAAGCACGGTGCATTTGGATATTGCTTGGAGTTTTAGGTAAGTATTCAACTGATTTAATTTGTAATTAAAGTTGAACTTAGTAGCATATACTTAAACTTAAATATATGATGAATGTCTTAGTTGTTTGATATTAGAGAGCAAATCTAAATAGGATTGATTTAACGGATCAAATAATGTTTAATGATTATTTGTATGTGTTTACTGTGTGTTAATGGAGAGCATATTTTGCTCACTAGGTTTCTTGTTGTATGATCTGGCTGATATTTGCATGTGTTTATTGTTTATTAGTGGAGAGTAGAGCTCAATAGGTTTATGAATTATTGTAAATATTGCTTTTGAATTACGAGTTATTGAATTTCAGGTTTTTAAATTTTAAGAAATGTCTATATATAGGGTGTTATATTGCCGAAATTTTTCTAAGTTTATATAGTACCATGTAATTATTGCAAAACATGGATCGTAGGTGAATGTATGAAAGATTGAATATTGGTCGGACTCAATTGACACCTGAATTTATTCGAGGTGTAGACGAATTTGTTGAGCGTGCTATGAACTTTAATTAGTATTTATCAGAGACAATGATTAGATATCCGTGTGTGAAGTTTAAAAACATGAAACTGTTAGATGACCCTCTTGTGAAGACTCACTTGTACAAACATGACTTTAAACTTGAGTATTGGATTTGGACAAAACATAGTGAAGAGAGGTTGATAGTCACAGACTTAGGAGGTGATTTGAGCAAAATTCAGAGTGGGATAATGATAGTAATCTGTTTGACATGATGCATCAAATAGTCACTAATGCATTTGGGCCATTTGTTTATGACACATCTAATAGGATCAACGAGACAATAAATGTTGAGGAGCCGTCGAATCCTGAATTTCAAAGATTTTATGATATGTTGATGGCAACTAACCAACCAATTTACAAAGGATGTTCCGAATCTATCTTGTCTTTTTCAGTTAAACTGTTGGCTGCCAGAACCAATTGGAAGGTTCCCAAGAAATGTTTAGATTATTTTGCATAGATGCTTATCGATGTAGCCCTTCAAAAGAGCTTTTGCCGAAGAACTATTACCAAGAAACTAAGTTGGCTTCTAAATTGGGAATGAAAGTTGAGGCGTGATTGTTTTGAGGACGACTGCATGTTATTCCATAAGGAAGATAGCGATTTAAATGTATTCAAATTTTGTAATAAGTTGAGTTTTGAAGCTAAAAGACACTGGGTGGATAGGTTTAAAAATGTTCCTGTGAAGAGAATGTTTTATTTTCTTATAACTCCAAGGTTGAAAAGATTATAAGCGTCAACTAAAACCGCAAGTCAAATGAGATGGCATCATGAGAATAAGAGTGTTAATAGTATTCTTCGTCATCGATCTGATGAGGAAGCATGGAAGCACTTCAACAAGGCGATGGTAGATTATACCAAAGAAGGTAAACTATCAAAATGGTGTCCGGATAGTACATGGAATCAGTTGCTTACACATTAGGGCACACCGAACTAAAAGGAGATCCAGGAATAGACAAAAAATAACAAGGATTCTTCAAAGGGTGGAGTATTACATACTTCTGGCTGCGTTCCTCATTCTGAGAAAGCACTACAATCAGTATGGGGAATGTGTTAATACGAGCTCAAGGAAAGCCAATGGATATTGATCAACTCTTTCGTGCCACTCATCGGAGACCAAATGGGGAATGTGTTAATACATACTCCAAGGAGACCTTTGTAAGTGGATTTATTGTTTAACTACTTATATTGATTACATATTAAATACTTTGTTAATTACTATATGATATGTATTATGTTTTCTCTTCAGACTTAGTTTGGTGTCAATTATGAGAAGAAGAAGGCGGCCATCCAGTTTGACACGATTTCTCCCGAACAATCACAACAGGCTGAAAGGGAGGCTATGGAAACCACTTGGATAGAAACAGTTGGTGGAATGACTCGTGGCCGTCTTTATGGTACAGGGGATATGTCTTCTCATTTTTTATATGGGGCATTTGAAGAATACTACTCTTCTCAGGTTCATGCATCTTCATCATCTCCTAGTGGTGGATCGTCATCTTCAGATGCATTGCAGTGGGTTTACGATGAGTTGTGAAGGGAGCATGAGCCTGCTAGAGGGAAACTAAGGCCCACGAGAGGGAGATTTAGGATCTATGTGAGAAACAGGTAAACATGGAAAAGATCAATATGAATAAGATGCTAGAGTGGTTTAATTCCATGTATGGACCTCAGTCCCGATAATCTGGCATCGATTCATCTATGAGGCAGCCTGCGCATGCAGATTATGTTGAGTCTGATGAGGAGGAGTTTTCACCCTCATGCTTTGTACGTTAGGCACTTTTGATCGAAGTAGAAAATTTCTTGACATTATTTTAGTTAGTTTTCATATGACTATTTATGAATATAGTGTTTATATTTAATTTTAACTGTTATTTGAATTTGGTGTATTATTGTATGGTTAGTTTTTATAAATACGTATTTAATTTATGCTTTTATTGGTGTGTTATATTTATTTTTTAATTATTATATAGATTTTTAAAGAATTATCTAGGTTTTATAAGAAAAAAATGTTACTGCTGACAAAAAAAAAATTTCTAAAAAAAGCTTAGCCACGACATAGGTTGTGGCAACTTTGGCACAAAAAAAAATGATTTGCGTCAAAAAAATTAGACACGAAAATAACCATGGCAAAATTGCCGCGACGTTTGATGTCACAAATTTGTGACAACATATTTCATCGCAAACATGAATTAGAGATAGTCAAAATGACGCCATAAAAATATTTAGCACAAAAAAAATTAGCTACAGAAATAATTGTGGCAAAGTTGCCACGACATTTTTCCTCGCAAATTTGCGACAACTATTTCCACAACAAAAAAAATTGAGACCGAAAACAAGTGGCGCCAAAAGAAAAGTTGCGCAAAAAGAAACCATTAGCCATGGTAATAGATGTGGCAAACTTGCGACAGAAATTTATGTCGCATATATTAGTGACGTCACTTTTAACAAGACACATTTTATATTAGCAACGATTTTTGCTTTTTTGCCACAAAAATTTTGATAATTATTTTAAAGCATGTGAGTTGCTTAATAAGAACCTTGTATTATAATGTAAAAGCTGCTTAAACTAATAGAGTAACGTGTACGTGTAGGACCTACCAAAATATTAATAAAATATAAACTAAACATACTTGTTAAATTTTTTGTATTATACATGTTGTAATAGATTCAAACTCGAGATCTTTTATTTAAAGACAATTAAATATATATAATTTGAATTAATCATTTGATCCATTAAACGTATTATTGAATACACGTATATGAATTATCATTATCATTCCTAGCATTAAAATATACACGCGTGACCACACAATCCCATGTTTCACGAGACTGAGATGTTTGCAAACTGAAAATTAAATTAATATCTTATTATTGCTTATTATTCTCGTTCTCGTAGAAAAATACTTCTCTTTTTTGTCTTTTTTCCGTTGGTTTATTCGCCAAATGTTATATACCCCGCAGGGTGTAAATGGATCGTAGAATGTATAAGCCAAGAAAATACTATAGAATAAGAGAAGAAGGTGCTGTTTGCAATTGGCATGATTGATTATTTAAAAATGACGTGAGAGTGATTTTTACCAATGAAAATTATAATTATATATTTTATTAAAATTAATTGAGTTCATTGGAGCAAAGAAAGAGACTAGGGGTTGAAAGGTAAAGCTCAATTGTCATTTTTTACCTGAAATTGTATGTTATTTCGTTTTCATGAAAATCACCAAAGGAGCAGTAACGGAGTGATTTAGCAATAGTACTACTTCTCTAGTGCCCCCCATTTTTTTTTAAAAAAAAGAAAAATCTGGATTCTTATTTGATTTATTTTTCAATTATAGTCTTACCTTAATAAAATATGAACTTTTAGAGTGAGTGAATAGTACTCAATTCAAGTGTACAAATAGCTGAGTTATTGGATTAGATGTGCAAAAAAAATAAATAATAAATGTAATGTAATGTAAGGCTTATCCAAATTTATTGTAACTTGAAATGTAAAGCGATATTTGAGGAGATAATGAAAACAGTGTCAAAGCCAATTATTGCAGTTTCTAACAAAATATCAGGGACAGCCGCCTAACGCCAAAATTTGACTCCCTACCTTCTTCTTTTTTTTTTTCTTTTATTTATCCGATTCGAATTGGGTCATTATAAATTATAAAAAAATTAATATGAATTTCTTTCTCACATTTAATTATTATGTGACTTTAGAGGGTTTAACTATATACATCAAGGAGTTCAGATTAATTTAAATTTGTATCTTAATTATTTTAGGGCATAAATTATTATTTTTTATAAAAAATATATTAATTGAGAATTAAACTCAAATACTTTTATTTATATATATATATATATTTATGGACTCATTAATTAAGCTACATAACTGAGACGACATAAATTATTTAAGAACAAGCATGGGTGTAAGTACAAAAATTTTGCTTAATGGGTTGTTGTAAATAAAATTACTAATATTTAGAAATATTTGAGAAGGATGTACATAAATGTTGTGCAAGGAAGCAAATAGTATTATTGTGCAAATCAATAGGAAAAGAGAAAGTAAATAGGGGAGAGATGCGTTGAATTTGACTGAGTTGAGGTGTGAAAGTGGTAACTTCAATCAATGGGGGTTTTCTTTTTTTGGTATTTATTTATTTATTTATTTAAATGAATGGGTTTATTAGCAAGAGCAACATTTGGGTCAAAAAAGGAGCCTTTGAACCCCACACACTCACTCGCATTTCTCAAAGGCACACCACCATTGACCACACTGCAATCGTCTTTCACACGTGTGCGTTGACTTGACTGCTTAAAACTGCAACATTTTAGTTTTTTCTCACTAGCTACACCTACATTTATCAACAAATATTACAAATAATATATTTTTTATTGTAATTTTATTGAGTATCATGTATTAATTTTTTTAAAAAAATACTAAAAAGATATCAAAGTTATACATTAACCATAATTACAAGTAAATTTAAATTTTTACATTGTGTAGGTTTCATCATTAGCCATCATTGTTTCTCACCGGTAAGATTTAAGAAATGAGAAGACTTCCCTAAACACAAGTCATATATATATTGTGAGTGACTGAATTAAATTTTTTAAAAGACAATAAATTAAAAAAGGAGCACAAAAAACACTCAAAATACAAAATGAGTGATTCTTACAGGGACACTAATTTGTGATTACCTCCCTCTTTGTTTCTATTTGGTCCAACAAAAGCACATAGACACAGTGGAGTGAGCATATTGATTTTTTTTTTGGTTATATACATCAAACTTAGTTTCAAATTTGAATTTTACTTGATGATTACGATCTTATATTTTTTTAAAATCAATTTAGTATTAATATATATATGACTAAATAATGAACAAATATACAATGCAAATGATACTACTATATAATTAATTTTTAGTAATATTTTAAAAAAAATATTCTTAATTTTTTTTTTAAAAGCCAAAGAAGAATATATTAAGAAAAGTACTAAAAGTACTCTAATAATTATAAGAAAAGAGAAAGAAGAAGGAGGGAGTCACACTTACATAGAAGGGATCGGATATGATGATCCACCTGCAAACAGGATCATCAATGATCCATGTATGTTCCAGCCGTTGGATTTAATTATAAAAAAATGAGTGGATGTGATCTGAGACTTGTTACTGGTTATGCCGATCACATTTGAAACAAATAAAAAGTTTATGTTATTGCATTCATTGGTCCTTGTGCAATATGGAAATTTAATTTAGTAACCATTAGAATTTACTATACTTACTTTTTAAACATTAAACATTAAAATAAAAAGGAAAAGGAAACGTAACGGCACGAACAATAGTTAATTTTTTTTCATATTATATTAATTATAATTAAATATTAAATCTAGGTAACTTAATTATAGTTAATTTTTTTTAAAATTTTCATATTCAAAATTAAAAATAATATCATATATAATATGTCTGTAAAAGAATTAAGCCAAACTCTCTTGAATTCTAGGAAAAATATTATTTTTTAAAATAAAATTACATAATAATTAATATAGTACTTATAAATTATGTTATGTCACGAACAATCATATTTTAATTGTGAGTTTTGCTCTCTAACTTTTTATGAAATTTTCTTTAAAATTTCTCAAGCTAATTTTTTAATATTTTTTTTTTCAATTTATCTCTCTTAACAATCTATCTCTAAATTTTTTCTCTATATAATTAAAAAAATAGTGATTTTCTTAGTTTATACTTTATTTTTTCTTTTTGTTGATAGTTTACACTTTAAAATTCATCTAATCTCTTTCAAAGTTTTTATCTATTTTGTATGAAAATAAAGTTTCATCTATTTAAAATTATTTTAATTATTTTTTCTATTACCACTTCTTTTTAATTTTTTAATTTAAAAATATATTTTTTAATCAATAAAATTAAAGAACCAAATTTCATGTATTATTAAAATAATTAAATAGGAGTGACGGTAGACAAAAACAAAAAAAACAAAAAAAAAAGGAGTGGCAATAGTCTCAATCTAGAATAAATATGCATGACAAATCAGGGTGAAAGAGGAAAAAACATTTTTTATCCTATTCTGCGTGGTTTAATCTTGATTTTCTCCTTGTGATAACATTTGAATTAGAGAACATAATAAGATAAGCTAACAAGATAATCTTATCCCATCTTGTTGGTACACCAAATTACAATTTACATATAATAACAAGATATAATACTTTATACCCAACTTATGAAAATGGATTATGGATTTCTATAAACTATTTTTAACTTATTCAAGTAAATTTTATAATTTTATCTCTAAAAAAAACTCTCATTTAAAAATAATTTATTGTATAAGTGTTTAATGCACCTTATGTCCAATTTATTTGTGCACAAATCTGTTTGTAAGGGTTATCTATTAGTTTGATTACTCTTAATTTTAAACCAAGTACACTTGGACACATGAAAGGTGATTGGGAAACAAGAAAAACACACAAGCTACGTACAACTTTAGAATTAACCTTATGTTTGGATGGAGAGAAATAGAAAGAAAAGAAATGAAATAGAGAGAAAATTACGAATTACAATATAATTTTTTTTTGTTTGGAGAGAAAGAGTAAAAATGTTGACTTATAAAAAGAAAAATTTTAATTTTAATTTCTTCTCTATTTTCACTCTATTTCCCTCTCCCTATTTCTCTCCTAGTTTCTACTTCCAACCATAGGGTAAAAGCAGTAGCTCCTTTTGAAATTCGTCTTTTTGGCATCTTCTCACAGTTAAAATTCAAAAAAAAAAAAAAAGAAAAAAGAAAAAAGAAAAAGCAAAATACAATGTTTCTTTTTTTTAAAAAAAGGACTAGGGGTGAAAAAAATTATATACTGACCACATTAATGATATAAATGTTAAAATGCACTGATTTTTTGATTTGTCAAACTACTAAGTCAGATTACTTAATAGCATGTTTAAAATCTCTCTTAGAAGTTAGAGTAGAATTTATGAAAATAAGTAATTATTTTTTAATTTAAGTTAATCTAAACACACATTTAATATCTGAAAAATTAATTTTTGGTAGAAATAATATCTGAATTATTCTGGAGGTTTTATTAATAAAATTGGATATAATTATTTATGGGCTGGCTTATATATAGCCCAGCCCAAACAGCTTAATCCCAGTTCATTTCATATCTAAGACTGGGATTTAGAAAAAGCAAAAAAAGAAAATTAAAAATAAATAAAATCTTACCCTCTAGTTTAAAAGAAGTAGAGAGGAGAGAAATAGAAAGAGAAAAAAAAAATAGAATGAAGTAAAATTTTGAAATTTTTGTCTTTAAAAGTCAATTTTTCCTTTCATTTTTCTTTCATTTATCTTTAAAGCGTACAAAAAAGATTTTCATTATTAGTGATTTTTATTGTTTCAATTTTATTTTCTTCTATTCAAACATGCCATCAGGGATGCAAAATTCCTCTTGACAAAAAATCAAAGATCAAAAAGCGACTCTAGCTTAAGTTGTAAATTAGTGAGACACTTAGAATAGAATTATGGAAAGGTGAAAGGGATTAGTACCATCCCTATTGGAAGTGGCACCATCCTTTTTAATATATAGATTTATGATTCATATATATAAAGGGATGATGAGATTTCCAAAATTGGGTGGTCTCAATCCCTCCCACCTTATGGAAATCATTGCATGACAGTTTGGAAAATTCACTTTTTTTTTCTGCTAGAACAGAAGTAAAAACTTTTTATACTTTCAAAAATACTTTTTTTTTTCATAATAAAAGTGCAAACAAACGAACCTATAAAATTTGTCAATCTGAATTTCCTATCTCCTCCGATCGCTTATTCCCTCTCCTTGACCCAAAAAATCCAACAAAAACACGACAAATAGTGTAAAGAAAAAAAGTTAGATCCACTTGTTTATATTTTACTGCAAACAAAAATATTTTTAAAGGAAATAACTTTTTTTTTTACTTTTACCGAATTAGTGTTAGAATCTTAAATTAATACCAATAAAAATACTTTTGAATTTTCTCAACTACTAACTAAATGAACTCATAAAAAGAAGGGAAATGAGTTGAGGCTATTTTCAGTACTGGACAATTTCAAAAAAATCGAAAGAAATATCTCTCATATGGTCTCGTATATATATAAGATGGAATCTCTACTAGAGATGTTTCTTTCTCTATTCTACTAAAATCATTCAGTTATTTGAGAGGATTTTATTCATGAAATTAATGGAGGCATAAAAAAAAAGAAGATAAGCCCAAGTTAGATGCCTTTTTTGGGGGCATAATAATTAAAAATTTCTATCTTGCTTGTAATTATGTTGTTTAGAATTGAAGGGGGTCACTTTCAACTTGTATAAAATCTAGAAATTAAAGGTAGAAGCAAGTGGTCGGTTAATGTGAATAATCATACTCTTGGATAATTACTACGATGACTAGTGGCACAAAAGCTAGTCACATATTTTGATGACTTATTAGCAATGCATGAACGATACTAGAATCTTAATTGTGTGAATAAATTGAAACACTTGATGGAGAAATTAAAAGAGATATATAATGGTTGAACCTGAACACAACCCAAACCCAAATTTGAAAGTGATAGATACATTGATTGTACGGTTGTATGGACGAAATATTTAAAAGGATACAATGTTGATTATAAGCAATAATACATTTGTACTTATAGAGACTAAATTAAAAAAGAATGTACTACTATTTTGTAAGGATAAAAACATATTAATGTGACATAAAATAATGTGGTGTAATAAGTAAGATTCTGGTACCTTGAACGAGTTAGTGAATGAATTCAACGAATGTATCTAGCTATAAATTGTTGGTTAGGGAAAAAGATTTGAAGAGGGATGGGTTAGTGTGACTGAGTAGGACCATTCAAGTATGTGCTAGCTAGTTGCAAGACTTTTAGTTCAAAGGGAAATGGAAGGAAGAAACTTTAATTGAATTACTTTGTCGCAATTCCTCTTTTCTTTAATTTGTTTTTTGCGTGTGGCGTTTGGTTCCGTCAACACTGCGTATTCGTTACTGCACAATTTTGTCATTATGATCAAATTCACTTCATTTCAGCTCAATAATCTGGATATTTTACTAAATTAATATTTTTTATAAATTAATTATCAAATTAAGTTTTTTAAAAAAATTATTTATCAAAATAAGTTTTTTACTGTTTACACAGTTTATTTTTTTTAAAAAAATATTTAGGTGCCACGGAACAACACTCCATTAAGTGGCGCTTGCTAGGAAGCGCCATTCAATGAATTACTACCGCACCAGGTTTTTTAAAACAAATAAAGGTTTTTTTTTCTAAAAAAAAAAAAGGAAGAAAACCTCATGACCAATGGTGAGGTGCCAGGTGACACGACCCTGGGTGTTGAGTCTAATGTGAGATACAAACAAAAAACTTTTAAATATATTTAAAAATTAATAAAAAATAATAATATTCAATATTTAAAAAAATATTTTAATTGCTAAAAATTATTTTACAATATTACAATAATTTGTAAATATTCTAAAAAATATTAAAACATTGTCAAAATAAAGAACAAAACTAAAAATTACTTTTAAATTATTAAAAAATAAAAAATAATTTTAAATTTTTTTAAATATATTTTAGATATTGTAAAATATTTTTAAATGATTTTTTAAAATAATATATTTTAAATCAATATTTAAAAAATTACCGAGAATAATAATCATCTGTCATACTTCAATCTTAAGAAATTAAATTCAATTATGTATATCGATATGGAACAACTTACGCTTTGATCTATTATCCAATATATTAAAATAATTTATTATTTTTTTAATTTAAAAGTATTTTCAACATATTTAAATATATTTTTAGAATAATTAATAATATTGTAAAATATTTTTTAATATTATTTTTTAAAATTTAAAACTATTGGTTTTTAGTATGGTTTTTTATTTTTTATAATATAAAAGTATTGTTGTTTAATATTTTTCTTTATTTTAACAATACTTGAAATATTGTAAAATATTTTTTAGTTTTAAAATATTTTTTTTGAAATATTGAGTATTTTTTTTATAATTTAAAAGTTTTTATTTTTAAATATATTTAAAAGTATTTTTTATTTTTATTTTTTGGTATTGCGCCTCACACTAGGCGCAACACTTAGGGCCGCCACGTGCACCTCACCATTGGCTTTGGGGTTTTCTTTTTTCTTTTTAAAAATACAAGGGCCTCTTTTTTTTTTTTTTTTTTTAAACATGTTGTAGCACCTTATTGGCGGGCACCTCGCACCAAGTGCCATTCAACGAGGTTCTGCCACGTGTTACCCATTAAATTTGTTTTTTTTAAAAAAAAAATCTACATGAACAGTAAAAACTAAAAACACCCATTTTGATAAATAATTTTTAAAAGACCCAATTTGGTAATTTATTTAAAAAAAATATAATTTGATAAAATTGCCAAATAATCAACACTTTGTATCTTCCAAGGTTCCACTTAAGGTGCACAAATAAAAAATTGTGCATCCATACACAAATGGCTATATAGCTATTGATTTGATATTAAGAAAAATAAAAAATCACTTCAAATATCACATAATGCATTTATAACCTTTATATTTGTTTATTGACAAAATTACAATTTTGGTCTTCTATTTTTATGGTTTAATTCGTTTTGATCTTTTATCTTTTTTTTAATTCAATTTGGTAATAAGGAATTTTTTTGATATAAATTTTTTTTAATTAAATTATACAATTTTTCGTCCCAATCATGTAAATTAATTGGTGAACATATAAGAACATAAATATGAATATTCGAATTCAATACCCGATTATTATAATTTGAAAAACACAAATTATACAAACCCTCCTTTTGAATTTGAAACACTTTTTAATTTTATATTGCACTATAAGCTTCTGATTGGATTAGTTATCATAATAATATGTAACTACGTAATATAAATTATTGGGGGATCTTAAGTAAATTATTGGGGGCCACTAAATATTAATTAAAATTTTAACTTGAAAAAAAGAATATATCATTTTAATTAAGTTGAAGCTATACAAGTTTAAGTTTTAGATTGCTTATCATTTATGCATTTTTTCTCTTGAAAAAAAGAATATATCAGTTGTTTGGTGCTTAAACTTTGTGCTCTTTGTAAGTAGTTGTATCTTTTTTAAAACATATGAAATTAATTCGAAAAAACTTTATTAAAATATCAAAAACTAAAAACTAAATAAATAGAAAAAAAACCTAAAACAAATATGCATAGAGTCCAGATTATTATTTTAGACATCAATGAGACTCAATAAATAATCACCATATATACTCATCAACTTAAAAAAAAATCAATATGATCTAATGATAAAATAATTGACAAGACTAAAAAAAACATAAAAGATTAAATAAATATTGGGGTTTGCTAACATGCAACTAGGGATGAAAAAATGAGTCCGACTTGCTGGCCCGCCAAAAATAGGCGGGCTGAGCTAAAAATTTTGACCCATCGACTAATGAGGCCCGCCCCGTCTAACCGACCAGCCTGCCGGGCTAGTGCCTTTTTTTAGGTTAATAGTTGAGGGTGAGAGTTTTTTTTTTTAAATATTGATTGGGCCTAAAAAAAATGTCTAAATCAAACAAAAAAGTTTTAAAAAAAACTTAGGCTCATAGTTAAAGATAATAAGAAATCAATTTATTGTATGGTGCAAAAAGCAAAAATCAATAAAAAAGGCAAATTCAGATTTTTCATATTGGTTTTTAATAGTAGTGTGGGTTGGCGAGCCGGCCCGCGGCCCGCCTAATTTTTAAAATGGCTGGTTGGGCTAGCAAAATGAGCCTGCAATGCCTTGGCAGGTTGGGCCACGGGCTAAACGGACCAGATTGGCCCGTTTTGTCACCCCTACATGCAACTACTTATTTTTTAGAAAAAGTACGTTAACAAGTTAAATCTGTATAATACACTCACAATGTATAGTTTGCTAAAATACTCTCCCTACAAAATAAGTGGGTGTTAACAAACCCTATAGAGGTCTGCTAATGTTCACTACTTATTTTGTAGAAGTACTCTTTCCGTTTCTTTTTATAAGAATCCAACAAAACAATTACACATATTAAAATAATAAATAATTAAGTTAGCTAATATATTGAGATTTAAAAAAATAAAATATTCTTCCATATTTAACCCTATTTAATTAGAACCACCTCAATCATTATACTCCTCCATTATTCTTGAATTCATTCCACGGTTAAATACTCATGAAATTTTTACCTTGAGCTTTACATTTTAATTTTTAAAGAATCTGGCAAAATGCTGGTTTATGTGTCCCGAGGTTGTTGAAAATTAAATTTTGGAGTTAATGGAGGTTGAATTATGACGAGGGACAAATATGAAAAAGAGATAATAAACGTTTGTAAAATTTTGAGGAGGGTCTTGTATAAAGGAAATATTATTATTGTTTGAAAATGATTTTATAAAATGGAACGGAGGAAATAGTACATTAGCAAGTAATAACTTAATTTTTTAAAATACATTCAAAAAATATAAAATGCTAACATACTTCTTTTATAAAATAAATAAGTGTATATTAACACATTCTATAAATATATTAAAATGTTAAGTTAACCTAAGTAAAGCTATCTTATTACTGTATGACCATAATAGAAACAACGCATGAGGCCTAACAAGGTTGTCCAATGCAATAATGCATTTCTACTTGAACTGTTTATTTTGTGACCATATATTAAAATGTGAAGATGGCAACAATACATATCTTAGCAGAGATCATAAGCGCATCAAGTACTACGCTAACAAGAAATTGATACTAGCAAAGTTAGAAATAGTCCATGAATCAATTATTGGAAGCTAATTTTTTAATTTTACAGTTCCTTTATTCCTAACTGTCATATAGAGAAATCTAGACTGAATAGTGATGAGTGCATCAGAAAGAGAACAAGATTTTTACACTAAGTTCTCAACAAACAAGTACTTCATGATTTAAACATGAGCAAGGCATGCAACTGGTCATTCATTTCACTAAAAAATAGTTTAATAGCCAATGGGGGATGTTAAAGCAGTCCTTGCTTCTAAAATTTGTGTTTCCTGTTGAATGATACTCTCTAGAACAGCTTCAGAGCATCCCAATTGATGCTTAAGATCCGCTACATGTTGAGTCAGAATATGCTTAGAGTCTGATAATTTTTTCATTGCATCTTCTGAGACTTGTAAACCAGGAAACAAAGCGCGTCTTTCAATATCATCTAACCAACTTTTATCAAAAGCACATCTACGCACATCTTGTAATAGCTCTATAAAATCAGAGTGGCTTGATCCTAACACATCCAACACGCTATGTGTTTGAAGAAACTTCAGAAGCTCAGCCAGACAGTTGTAGGCATAACCTTTGTATCTATTACTAAATGAATTGTCTGTCAAATGAACAGAAGGGTGCTTTATAAGGAAATCAGTCAACAAAGACACATTCTCATAATTCAAATGCTTCTTGGACACCAATTGCTCTAACTCCTTTGTGACAAGTGAAGCAAAACTTGAATCTTCCATGACTACAGGAGGGTTACCTAAAATTGGAGGAAGAAGTAATTAAGCATCATGAGTGAGGAGAGTTTGCAATCAAAAGTTTGAGAAGGTAACATTAGAAAAGGAAATATATGCAATGGTCTTCACCTGAAGCATGAGTCTCAACCAGGGAAACTACAAACCCAGAAGTTTCCTGAGAATGTCTAAAATCAACATCTTTGGTGTTAGGATTCTCTGCAGCAATAACTGGAAAAGAATGTATGGCCATTTGGCCATCACCAACTCCCTACATAGATTCAAATAAGCATGTTATCATTATTCTCAAGTCTTGAATTTTTTTACAGGGTCAACCCCACTTTATTCATTAGTTGATATTTATATTTCAATTTGAAATATTCTCATTTCACTTACTAACTATAAAGGGGAAAATAAGAATAATTTTAAGCATACTGACTCGAAAGTTCAATTGGATACAATACTTGTGCATATGTTTCATGCTTAAAAGAAACTAATGGGCCTACTAATGAGCTAGCTGAAGTTGATTGTGAATGAATTGAGGATGTGATTGTCTTGGCATTTGCTGAGGTAGTTCCTTCTTCAATATTTCTTTTAATACCCTGCATAATTTTTTTTTAAAAAAAGAAAAATATTTGGACTTTGGAGCATAGCTCAATTCCTATATTATAGAAGATATTAAGAATAATATGAGAATTCCTTTTTGTAAAGGAGCAGTTAATGGTCTTTGTGATATATTCCTTATAGAGAACTTAGTAGGTGAGTTGGGGTTACAATGTTTTTTTTTGACATAAAACCCTCTTCAAAGCTTTGATCCGTTTAAGTTACTGAGTAGCATAAAAGTGGAAATAGTTGGAATATCTTTATAAGAAATTTTTGAAGTACTATTCATTCCCATAAACCTTTTAGCTTTATGATGATGATGATCATAGTCAAGACTCAAGAGGTATTACTTTATTTTTCTGCAGATTTTCAAAGGCACTATCAGTTTCTCCAAGTGGCTGTTGTTTGTTCATCAAAAATTGTTGTCCTTTTGATTGTTCATCCAGCAACTTCTATGATGAGGTCAAAAGCATCAGTTTTGAGCCATTAATTATTTTCTGCAATACTAATCAAGAATATCTCAATACCACTTACTTGTGAATGTGTTTTCTGTGGAGGAACATTCGGTGGATTTGGACATGGCCCTCTATTTAGTTTTGAATCTATTGTTGAATACAAAGAGTAATTAAAAGTGGAGGAAAGAGTAATTAATAATATAATCTAGGCACAAAAAGTTCTAGAATTCAAAGAAGCATGGAAAATATGTCTACCTTTAAAAGGAACTGAAAGTGACTGAGATGCAATAGGAGAAGGGATGGTAGGCGATGACTTAATAGATTCTGTAACTCTTTTGTTATCATTGTTAGAAAACTGTTTCTTAACAATTGATCTTTCTTTCATGGAAGCATCATCATTTGATGAAACTAGAAAAAAGGTCAAAGAGAAAAGTGTTCAAATATTAAAAGGGTGATGAGGTAGCATAAGAAAAGAAAATAGCTAGGTAAGCATCTTAACCTGAAGCACATGTCTCAGCAATGGCAACCACTGAAATTTCATGAGAATGGCTAGCACCAACATCTTCCTAATAGGTTTAAATAAACAAATGGCATCATATATCATCTCTTAAATTGTCAATATCTATATGATTAACCTCACTTTATTTCTCACGTATATGTTTCACTCTAAAAGACAGATTTCACGATAAAAACTAACAATAAAAAAGAAAAAATAGTAAACAACAGAATTTGTCTTGAGTGAACACATTTATCTTTTTGCTATTATTTCAATTCAAATACAAGTCTAAGCATTACAAGCTAAATAATGACATGTTTGCTAAAATTTTAGCACTTTTGTTTGTTCAAGTGTTCAATACTTTTGAATATTATATTCCATCAATTTTCCTCCAATCTTCATTTTAATTTAAATGAAAATTCTGTTTGATATATATAATAAAGTTACCTTTGATATGTTTCATGCTCAAAAGAAACTAATGCTGGGACTACTATTAGTGTATAGTTGACTTACATGTGAATTTGTTTTATGTAGAGCCAGAGGAATATCCAAGGGGTTTTGATCCCTCAGATGTTGTTTGAACTTGAAGCCCAACTGGAAAGTCTTGAGTGATTTCTGCAATTGGATTTTCCATTAGGGCCTTGGAAAGCCCATCCATTTCAACTTCTGAAATATAATAATATTCGTTAATAACATAAGTGGCAAAACTAAAACATCTTTACAATGTAAGGATCAAAAATGTAATTTTGCCTAAAATTTCATGAAAACATAACGATTTGAATAAACTAAAAAGCTGGGAGTAAAATATAAAAAAAAAAAATCAAAATCAAAAGTGTGAAGAGGTAATGTAACAAAAGAAAATATGTGGGTCTTAACCTGGATCATGTGTCTTATCATCGACAATGGCATGCTTTGTATATGTAAAAATCAACTCTTTTGGTTCAACATTATTTGAATTTACCAATGAAGAACTCAATTTGAACCCTGATTTTGCTTCAACTTCAGACCCAACTGTAGCCTCTTTACAGATTTCTACTCTTGAATTTTTATTAAGAGAATCTTGGGTTTCAAACTCTTTAAGATATTCGATGATGCTCATCAATATCTTGGACTGTTCCCACTCTCTATCACACGATGCTGTAATAAAACATGTTACTTAACAACACACTTTTACTTGAAAGGCAACATTTAATAATAAAGAGTACACGAAGTAGTCAAAAGATACAAAAAGTTCAAATGAAAAATAAAAACTCACCAAAAGAGTGCAGTATAAGTAACCGGTGAACCAACTACTAGTAAAATGAATGCAACAATAAAAGAATGCTCAACAACTACTTCCCATTTTCCCTAAACACCTATCCCCAACCTTACTGAGCTCAACAAACCATAGCATGACAGAAAACTCCTCTCAACCCAAATAACCAGATGACAACAACCATATTAGTAAATGCAGGACACACAATCAAAGCACCATAGTAAATATAGAATGCCACATCCTGAAAATGTTACTTAACAACACACTGACTCACAAGAAAAAACCTATTGCACCTACTCCATATATAAACCAAACATTTCAAAATTTGAGGTATTGTGTGTTGGAAATAATGCAGGAGAGCAACGAAGTTGTGTACCTTCTGCATATTGCAGCAATTCGTCAACCGTTAATGTTGAAGCGGAGGGCATCAATTTTGGACATTTATGGGCAAGAAGACATGGTGGAGTCTGTGATTCAATCCCGGGACAGAGGCTTGGTAATTTGATTAGTATTGCGGCTTTTAGATTTGGAAGCTCAACTTTCTGTTCATCACCATCCTTTTCAAACCGGAATACTTCCTCTAGCTCCAATGCTTCTTTTATGATCATCACTTCTAGCTTTGGAAGCTCATCACATGTAGATACTGGTAACACACATTTGAGCCTGTTGCATTTTGTTACCTCAAGTAATTTTAGCTTTGGGAAGCATAACGTCTTTTGATTCTCCACATTTTCTTCAACAATAATCTGTTTCGATTCTTTGCATTCTTTTATCGTTAGCGTGTCCAATTGTGGTAGGCATCTCGCGACAGAAGCGGTAAATATTACTTCCAATTTTTCGCATCTCTCAATTTGTAGTCTTTTAAGGTTTTGTAGTGCAAAGGAATTTTTAGGACCCATAAAAAGATAGATGATATGAGGTAGATCCCTCAAATCAATTTTTTGTATCCTCAAGTGAAATCTTTGTCCAATTACTTCATCTAGACACACAATATTTTTTGCTTTCGAGTTATATACATAGAGATTTTCCAAGGCAAGAAAATTGCTCATGTTCCCGCTCAAGTCCTACAATAAACAAATACGAAAGGAGCACGTAAATAAAGTAAGTATTCCACTGTAATAATATCAATTCAAATTTTGTAGTAACATAAATTAAGAGTGTGATAATAATATTTTGGCTTAATTGCAGTTTTCATCCCCTAATTTTTTCAATGGTGCAATTTTGGTCCCTCAACTTTCAATTGAGCGATTTTAGTCCCTCTACTTTTCCAATTGAGCGATTTTGGTGCTCCAACTTTTTATTGTGTGATTTTAGTCCCCTAACTTTATTTATTATGCGATTTTGGTCCCTTCAACTTTTTCAAATTGTGTGATTTTGTTCAATTAATCTATCTTTTGTTACGAAGCTAAAGATTAATACAATCAAATCAATAAAATAAAGTGTGTAAAAACACAAAAATGGTGCAATTAGGAAAGTTTCAAAACCAGAATCACACAAATGAAAACTCGTTGTATGGGATTTACCGCATTGACCATTAGATTCTTAACGAGATATGGTCAAAAAATCAAAATAATGCAATTAGAAAAGTTTCGGAACTAAAATTGCGCAATTCAAAGTTTAGGGACTAAAATTACACAATTGACAAAACTATGGGACTAAAATTGCACAATTAAAAGTAGAGAGACTAAAATCGCACAACTAAAAAATTTGGGGACTAAAAATGCAATTAAGCCTAATATTTTTAAAAGTAAAGAAAGGCACCTTAATAGATTTAATCGTAAACTCGGGGCATTCTTTAAATGTAACCGACCTCAAAAGTGGCACTGTGGTGCGGTAAGTTGCAAAGCAAAAGCCAATGAATTTTTGCACGCGCATAAAATCAAGACGTGTCAATTCTGGAAGTTGAATGTGAATTATCTGCACATTACTACTACTACTGTTTCCAAATACATATTTCAATTCCCCACAATTTTTTACTATGAGCCATCTCAATTTTGGAAACACATTGCTCCACTTACTGTCATGTTCATGTTGGTGGGGGCCAAATATGTATTTCAACTCACCACAATCACTTATACGAATAACATCTAGTAATGGGAAGCCTTGCATAGAAATGAGTGGAAGTATAATTTCTAGTTTGGGACACTTTGAGATTTGCAGAGTTCTTAATTTTGGAAACATAGAGCCACAACTCTTGTTATCATTGTCACCATCAACAATAATCTGTTTTAATTCTTTGCATCCTTCTATTTTTAGACAATCCAGTTGTGGCAAGTATGTTGCAGCAGAAGTAGAAAAGATTGCTTCCAATTTTTGAGATCCCTCAATTCTTAGTTCCTTAAGGTTTTGGAGGGTGTAAGAATTTTTAGGAGTTGCAAATGATATGCCATCAAAAAAAATATTTTTTTGCTTTGGAGTGAGGTACAATGATATCTTCCAAGGAAAGAAAATTGCTCATGTTCCCCTACAATAATAAATAACAACCAATTGATCACATAAATAAGGATTTCACTATAACAATATAAATCATACTTCATAGCAAAATAAATTGGGTGTGTGATGTGATAATATCATTTCTAAGACGAGATCACATTTTGGTTCATCTGTTTTTCATGTTTATTTGCATGTTCATATCATAGGAAAGATAAAAGAAATTCTTCCAATAAATTTTCCACTTTAGCCAAAATTTTGAAAACAACGAAAACAACCACTCCCTTCATTCTGAAATATTAGTCACTTTAACCCAAAAAAAATTGTTTCAAAAAATTTGTCACTTTTACATTACTAATGTTATATTTATTAACTATTCTCACTTTTATTATTTTTATAACCAATAGTTATTGACTAAACCTCAAAGTCAATGGTTAATTTGGTTTATCTATGCACTTTTTTAGATTCTATAGAAATTAATTGTTCTTCTTAATCCATGTGAAATCTCCTAAAGTGACTAATGTTTTCGAATGAAAAAAGTATAATTTATTTTTACTGTTTTTTAAAATCTCCTCATCTCCCCTTGTAAACTAGACACAAACACAACACTTTTTGAGATGCTAAAATTGTGCTCCTCGATTAATTTGGACCAAATAACAGTTGTAATCAATTAATTCTTTAAAAAAGTATGAAGTCATTATATATCAATTTGGCTTTAGATGATTGTCTTCTCAAGAATATAAATTGCAGAGATAGCAATGACAATTTAGATGTGTACATATAACATTTTTTTATTACACATGAATATATAATTTACATTAAGAGAGTGTCTATTTATATATATAATAGAGAGTGATAGACGAATTACTTTTTGTTGTTAAGTTTTAAACAGTACTACATAAAAAAAAGTGTATAATTGAAGTTTTAAAATTTTGATAATTTTTCAATTATATTATAAATAAGTTATAAATTTTAAAGTTAAACATAAATCTTATGAATGTATAATAAAGAAATGAATGTCTTATATTATGTTGTAAATTATCTAAAAGTTGAAACCATACTCAAATTTATTGAAATATTAAATGTGAAGTATTTTTTTGGTTAAGGGTTTATGGAATTTCTATTTTATCTAGACAAATTCTTGAGGTAAAAATAAAGTAAAGAAAATGAAAATCAAACATGACCTAAGTAAAGTGGGTACCTTGATACTTGTGCCATCCAATTGTCTTGAATTTGGATCTACCATCATGTTAGCAATTGATAGTTGACATTCATCAAGTTGAATCTCACTCAAATGTGGCACTATGGTGTGGTAAGTTGCAGAGCAAAAGCCAATTAATTTTTGCAAGCAGACAAATTTGAGACATGTCAATGCTGGAAGTTGAATGTGAATTATCTGCATATTATTACTACTGCTTCTTCCAACATCAATATGAGGATGAGAATGAGAATTAGGAGGGTACTCTCCAAATACATATTCCAATTCCCCACAATTTCTCACAATGAGCTCTTTCAATTTTGGAAACACATTGCTCCACTTATTATCACTATGATCATTTCCCATGTCTACTATTATATGCTTTAATTCAGCACAGTCCTCCACAGTTAAAATTTCCAATAGCATCGTTGGAGCAGTAGACAAAATAAACATAAATTTTAATTCTAGAACACGGCTTATGTTTATCTTTTTAATATTGCACAACATGTGCCATTGTCTTGACAGACATTTAACGTGTTCTGGAAAATGAACATAATTTGAGTTCTTCAATGCCTGTAATGTAATCCCACCAACAAAAAGATTTTCAAATCAAATTAATTACATAGTTTCTTGTTCTTCAATATATAATGAACTTGAGATAAGATACTTGCTATAATATCCATCAGTATACCAGTATAAGAGAAAATATAAATAAAAAAGCACATATTAAAAGGTAAGAGGGTTATGTTACCAATGAGATTGAAAAGTCTTGAAGTTGATCCTTGGAAACTGGAGGAATATCAGTACTACTTGTGGTGGTACTCTTGAATTTATGTTTCTTTGTGTGACCATAACAACAAATAAGAGTACCAGGGAAGATGTTGCATTTAGCAGAGTCCAATTGTATTTGTGTCTTGGAATCATGCCTTGAAGGTAACCTCCTCACAGAAGAGCTCATAGGATGATTGCATTCTGGAAAAACATCAATAAAGTTTGGTGAACCACAAAAAACTATTTCTCTTAGTGAATTGAGTACAACATCATCCTTTAGCTCATGATGCAAACCTCCACCATTATGTTCATGTTGACATTGACCAAATATAAATTTCAGCTTGTAACAATCACGTATTTCAATAATCTCCAGTAAGGGAAAATCTTAGTAGAGAGGAAAGGAAAACCAACTTCTAGTTGGGAACAATTTGAGATACTAAGAGTTCTCAATTTTGGAAACATTGAGCCATGACCCTTCTTATCATTATCACCATCTATTATTTCTTCCCCCAAGTCCTCCCCATGTCCTTCATCTATTATAATATTTTCCAATTGTTCACAATCCATAATAATCAATTCCTCCAACAACACCAGGCTTTGAGAAGTAGGCACTCGAAATAAGGATTTCAATTTTGGGCACTTCTCTAATTTCAGAGTCTTAAGATTGCACAAATTCAACTTGCTCTTAAACAATATGCCTTGTAAATGTTCACATTCTAAGATTATCAACCTCCCTAAACTCTTCAGAAGGTCAACGGGAACAAAACCATTACACAGTTCTTCCAAATTTTCCATTTCTGCAAGTTCTAGCTTAACCAACTTGGGGAAGACATTCAACACATGAAGATTATTATGCCTAGAAGTAGTATCAATTAGGCACTTCAGTTGTGAACAAGATTTCAGATTGAGGTCAACTAGATTAGCCATACCTTCATCTATAGAAATAATCTCTGGCATCAGATTTCTCCAGGCTCCCTCAATTTTAATTAGATCAAGAATCTTTGCTAGTTGTACTAGATACTTGAATGTTGCTTCGGAGAAAAGCACATCAATCTCTTCCACGCCCACATAATTTGGTGTTGATGAATTCCTTGTAGTGATTAAGTTTTCACAAATACGATACCTATGCAAGGTAGGGAAAGTTATATCTTTTGGTCTTCCTATATTACCAACGAAATACAGTTCCTCCAATGATTTGCATCTTCCAATCACTTCAAATGAATTATTAATTTCAAATCCACACCATTCCAAGTTCAACAATCTAAGGTTAACAAGATCACTGATCTCATGTGGCAATGCAACAAGGTCACACTTAATAAGTTCAAGAGTCTCAAGGCTTCGTAGGTTTCCTAAAACAGAGATGTCTCCTATTGTAAAACCTTCAAGGGTTAGAGATAGAATAGTTGTCAATAAGTGAATTGATTGTGGTAATGATAGAGCTATATTTTCCGGATAGGTGCATGAAGACAAGTGAAGAACTTGAAGACTTGTCATATTTTCAAAGAATGAATTTGGGATTTCCACATGGTTGTCTTGGTCTCGATCTGCATCCTCATCCATGTTGACAATTAGAAGCTTAGGTTGGGAACTATTAACCTTACAGGAAAACACATCCTTGCCCTTTCCTTTCAATAGCAAATATTCAGTATATTTTTCCCTTTCAACTATTGATCTATGGTTTTTATTTGACATATTTACTTCCTGGATCTTTTTGTTACCTATCCAACGGGCCACATCACGAACCAAGTCATGCATTTTCACATAATCTTCCCCGTCCTCTAATAACAAACAAGAATCTACGAGTTTATTTTTGGCTACAACTACTTGGCATCGAGCTTCATCATATTTGCCATCAACTTCTCCAAATAGGCCAACTGATATGCTGAATCTAGTTAAAGTTTCAGTAGCAATAATTGCATCTTCTGGGAACATAGAACATAAGAGGAATAGTTCCTTGGCTCCTTCGTTGTTCAAACGATCATAGCTATGCCTTAGACATTTGTAGACTTGAACTAGATTTTCATCAACACCCTGCAAAGGCATAACATTTTTTAAGGATATCAGGGCAGCATCCCACTCTTCCTTGCGTCGTTGGCCTTTTAAACTGCTTGCGATGATTGCAATTGCAACTGGCAATCCTTTGCATCTTTTGACAATCTCATGCCCTTTCTCTAGCAATCGTTTAGGGAAATCACCCTTTATGCTAGCATGCTTTTGGAACAACATCCACCCATCTTCATCAAATAAGAACTCCAATTGAATTGTCTTTTCACATCCCAATGAGTTGCACACCCACAGATCGCGTCTGGTTATGAGAACTCTGCAACCTTTGCGATTGTCGCTGCACGGAATCCCTATTTCTTCAAAACTGATATGTCCCCACACATCATCTAATATTAAAAGAATTTTCTCACCATTGGTCAATCTGCTCCATAGTACCTTAGGACGCTCTGATCCATTGTGACTCTCTAACTTCAATCCAAGGGTACTGCAATATCATCTTGAATCTTCTTAACATCAGGAGTATTTGACACTGTGGTATCAATAACAAGATCAAATTGTCCACATTGTCTAAGCTCCTTTCCCACTTGTTTTGCCAATGTGGTTTTGCCAGTGCCTCCCATCCCTTGCAATCCAATAATATAAATGCTATCATCTCTCAACGCATCCAACAGTTCCTTGCACTTCAACTCTCTGCTTTTGAAAGAAATATAATGTTGAGATGAATGATATTCAGCACCTGGAAGATGAATAGGAAGTCCAACACTATCAAAATGTCGTTGCATGAGTCTTCTAATCTCCTCTGTCTTATTTACCAGTTCCTTTCCCCTACTATATCGCAGCTTGCAATTAGGACATGATCCAAAAAAACAAGACATGTTTATTTTGGTACCCTCTTCAATGAGCTTACTAGCTTCCTCTAGCCAAAAAGTGACATTGGGTGGATCACAATTTACTTGCTTTTTTGCCACTTCAACACGTGCCTCCAAAGTTAACTTCTATGCTTTTAAAGCTTTTTGTTCCTTTTCAAACTCCTCAACAATGCAACTGAAGCAGAATATATAACGTGATTTTGCTATTGTCCGATTCATCAACTTCTCCATTATCATCTTTCCCAAATCGCTCAAGCAGCTCGCCATCTAAGTCACATCAAAAAATGAAAATTATTAGTCATCAATGTTTACCAAAGACTTCATAAAGATATTATTTTTCCCGTTTCTTTTTATCTGAGAGCGAAAAAAAATTATTCTTATTTAAATTTTAATATAATACTAATTGTATTTTTATTAATTTTAATTTTATATTTAATTAGATGTTAATTAATATTCTACCATACAATCAATCAAACAATAAAAAATAAACTATATTATAAAGAATTTAAAATTTATTTTAAAAAAAATCATAATAATTTATTACACTTGTTAATATATGATTTTCTCTCTTTTAAAACGGAGGAAGTATTAAACTTTTATTATAAAGTTGTGTGGGCAAGAAATATATAATCAAAGGTACAGGCGCGGTTTGATAATTTTCTGGTGTACTTCGATTTGATAGAAAACACCATTACCAGAATAGATCCAGAAATTGTTCAAGGGAGGGGCTGAAATTGAACAAAAACAATAAAAACATTGAGTACAGATAAAATCTACAATAAAGAGAAAAATAACATGGGAATTTTAAACAGGGAAATAGAGAAATTTTTGGGTGAACACAGGCCTAACACATCATTTTTGGGCACAACCAATAGAAAAAAGCCAACTCACTAAATTGGTAGTTTCTTTTGATTGAGTTCAAAAACAGTAAAAAATAAAAAGGTAAAACAGGAATGAAGGAGAAACAAATAATAGCAACTACATGCATCATGTGAGAGAGAAACTATGTAGCTATTTAGTGAGTTGTTTTTTTATTGGCTGTGCTAAAAAAATAACGTGTTGGGTACGTATCCATACAAGAATTTCTCCAGGAAAACATACTAGTAACTATTAAAGATCACAAATCTAACACATCATTCTCAAGACAATTTTTTTTATAAGAATGAAATAATAATAATAGCATAAGTTACATGTAAAAATTACTCAAAATTAACAATTAATATTAGTACACTCCACAAAAAAAAAATCTAGTAATATTTTTGTGTGTGTTTAATTTTGTGGTAGTATAATTAATGTTACGTCATTTTGTGTTAAATTAATTTTAAAATAATCTGACTTATGTTTTAGAATATTTTTCTTAAAAGCAGGTTAGTAGTAAAAATACAAGCAAAAACAAATCTTATCTTATTTTTTATATAATTGATTTTAGAGAATCAAAATTACTTTCATCCAAAAATTAATACATAACCAAACAAAAGTTTTATCCCTCAAAATCAATTTTAGAGGTCTAAACGTGAACGATTCCAAAGGCAGTAAACACAATCTCAAACACACTTTTGCATTGAATTATATCCCTCATTGGTATAGACTTTTTTTAAGAAAACTAATATAAATAAATATATAATTTTCATCGAATTAATACATTAGTATTAAAACACTAGAGTATAAACCTTTAATATCTGCACCAACTGACAATTCCGTTAGCCAGCACATATACCAAATACTATCATATCATTAGTACAGGTAAACAAAATTTATGACCTATTGATGGTTAAGAAAAAGGATTCCAACAATTTATCTTTTTTCCAAGTACTATAAAGGATATGACCAGAAAAATATAAATTTTAAATATAATTTTGATTCCTATACATATCACGTTTTTATAATTTGTTCCTTATATATAAAATCCTTTTAATTAGTCTTTATACAAGAAAATATTTTTAAATAGGTCCTCATTGTCAACTGACGTTATAATATCATTAAGAGAGGGATTAAATTGAAATAATGTATTATGTGTAGGGATCAAATTGAAAAAAAAAATATGAGTGACCAAATTTTTAAAAAATGACATTCTATCTTATAACCCTAATATCTCAAGTTCGAAATTAGAGCATCAAACTCTAACATGTGAAAACCTTATTAATCACATACATTGAAGGTGTTGAAACCATTGAAGATGGCAATAGCCATAGACACTTAGTGTGGGTTTGGTTTTCTTTGGTAAAACTTAGTTTGATTAAAAGTAAGTTAGGTGAAAATATGTTGAGTTAAAAGTTAGTTTGGTTCAACAGAATTTATGTTTGGATATTTTTAGCTAAAAGTAAGTTTGACAAACCGAATATTATTTGGATAAAAGAATAAAAGTACTTTTATACACTAAAAATAGGTTAAAAGTACTTTTGACAAACTGAAAAGTAATCCAGATGTTCTCTGAAACGCAAGTACGTTGAAAACCAGTTTAGACCAAATCCAAGTTGAGCTAACAGACACAAACTGAAAAACAAACAACCTTGCACGTCGTTACATGCATATGAAAGTACTTTTGGCCAACCCCACTGAAATCCAAACATAGCATTAATCTAGCTAGGGTAGCTTGTTAACAAGGAGGACACGAGCTTTTCAAAATTAATTGTCAATGTGAGATTTAGTCCAACAAGTATTTGAATCACACCTTAAAAATTGAGGCCGACGATATGAGATTTACTACCAACATTATCAATGTGAGGAAATGATTAAGGTGTTCATTGCAAGAATTACTATGTAAGCACATTCATTTGAACACTTATCTTTGTTTGAAATGGGATCATCGCCAATTTGTGAGGGGTTTTAGTTGCTAACAAGATGAATGGAGTTATAGTTTATTCAAATGATTATTAGATGATCTTAAACCATAATATGTGAAGCAAATAATCCAAACTCACTTGAGGCAGATTTAACTTGTGGAAAGAAATTATAAAGTAGAAGTTAATAGTTATTTTTTTGTTCAAAAGTTTGGTGGATGAATTTAGAATAACAAAGTTTTAAAGTTTTGTTATCATTTTTTATTTTGATTCTTACACATTTTTTATCAGTGCAAATTTTTTTTCTCAATTTAGTGCTTTCGTTAATGGTGTTATAACGACAATTAATAGCAAATATGTATTTGAAAATACTCTTTTGTATAAGGACTAAATTAAAAAGATTTTATGTATAAAGACAAAATTTAAAAAGTGTGATAGGAACAAAATTATATTTAAACCAAAATATAATTATGCAGAGTTATCAAATGAATATTTAAAGGAAGCCAATTAACAGTAGTATAAAACAGGTTTTGCAATTATTAGTAGGTGGACATAAACTAGGAAAACAGATGAATTCAAGAAATAATCTTACATTTTGAATAGGAGATTTTGTGATGCACACTTTCCCCAATCTAATTAAATTATGCCTCCATCTCCATGCATCTCGAAGCTTCTCTTTTACAAATAAATAACATTCATCTTCTTTACCGTCAGAACCTGTAAATTTGATATTCTTTATCAAGGTTGGAGTGTAAACCCTTCACAAACATCTAATGATACAGATTGACTTTATTATACTAGTTCAGAATGAGAAAACATTTTGAAAAATAAAACCAAATCTCGTTTGAATTTTAAAGTACGTTTGGATTAGCTGTGATTAATTGTAAAAATAAACTGAAAAAAAATGGTTATATGAGACATAATCGAATTTTGGTTGATATATTTGCTGTCAGAAACGATTTTTAATATAATTTTAAGTTGTAAAGAGCAATTTTAAAGTTTTTTGAAATAATGTCCAATTTTTAGCTGAAAAAAAAACTTTTTTTCTTTGTTAAAAGAATAATAAAAAAAAATTTCAAATGTAAAATACAACTATTCAACATATACGTTTGAAAAAAAAACCTAATGCAAACGTGCTCTTAATTTCAAAGGGCTAAGTCCAATCACAGAAAATTAAACAATATAATTCTGCACACTTTCTAATTACAATCAATATTTATTTATAGGCTAATTAGTTAGGTTAAATTAACTAACTAACTCCTAATAGTTGTTCAAATTTTTTTATCACTGAGCACAAAAATGGATCCAAGGCTTAAAACTAGACTCAAACTCAAACTCAACACATTTAACAAATTATCATGTAATAAAGGAAGAGTAGAAATGGAAATTGTACAGGAAGAGAAGAACTGAAAGAACAAACAGAAGAAAAGGCAACTTCCATATGATATATTTTATTTTATTTTATTTAATTTACCTCATTTTCTAGAGCTTCAGTATAAACTTGAGCCTTTTGATTCCTCTGTTTACAATCTCTAGCAACAACTAACAGAGAATAAAACGATGTATAAATGAATGTTCACTGCCTTTTGATTTTTCAGCTATGAAACAAAAAAAGGCAGTACAGAGTGAAACGTTTGTAAGCTCATCCTCTGCTTCATCATTATTTGAACGAACTTTAACTTCAGCCTCATTTATTTTTTTTATTATTTTGAAAATGCGACTCTTGATTGATTTCATACCTGGAATCCGTACATTTGCGAGTCTTCATCTTCTTTTTATTTTTATTTTTTTTATAACGACAAATTTTTTTACCGTTTAGATCATGAGACAAATCATGTTTATGTTTTGTGACTGACGTTGATCACTAGCAATTTAATATAAATAGAATTGAAATATGAGTTCTCCCGCTATAGATCGTCCTTCTATAAATTTAGTGAGACCTTTTACCACTAAATTAACTGTTGAGATTTTTTTTTCATTTTTCTTTAATTTCTAGAATTGCATATTTTTTTTTTTTAAAGGTTAGGCTATATCTTTATATTATCTATAAAAAAAGTCATGTCATATAAAAAATTACGTATATATTTATAGTATATTATATTTAAATATATATTAAATAAATAGCCTTCAACTATTAAAGTAATAATAGTTTATATGTCATTTTTTATAATGAATTTGTTTAGTTCTTAGTTAGTTAAATGAATGTATTTTTATTTTGAATATTAATCATTATAATTTGTTTGAATATAAATTTTAAACTAAAATTTAATAGATAAAATAATCTTTAATTTTCTATAAAAAAATAATTTTATTTTCAAACCAGACACATTTCTATTCGATTCAATTTGATAGTTTTTCCTTGGAAAAGTCTAAACATACAATTATTGTTTACAAATGCCACTATACTCAATTACTCATGTGTTATAAAAATATCAAAACTTTTTGTGTGAACATATGCTTCTGTATATAACTTTCTCTCCGGTCTTTTCCTTATCTTGTTTCCTTTGGGTTACTGTTTTCTTTTTCTTTTTCTTTTTTTTTTTTTGGGTCTTATAACATCACCCTTTTTCTTTTTCTTTTACTTTTTCTTTTTTCTGTTTTTCGATAGTATCATCTTTTTTTCTTTTGTTCTTTAGTTACTACACTTCATACTACAAACTATAGCTGGCATTCAATCACTTAAAACATGTCCGAATGCTGAACCGTGCATCTCATGTTTATAAATCTATTATTTAGGCTAAATTATATTTAAGAAGGGATATTTTACATTGATGTAAATGCATAGTTAACCAATGAGATTGTAGAGCGGGTACTAATATTATGGATTGATGCATTATGGTTAAAAGACTCAAAATAACGTAACAAAGCCTTGAGTAAAAATAACACTTGGTGTAATTATTGTACTTAAATGGTTCTTATGTTTTTTAAAACCTGAAAGCATATAAAAAATGGAACAACTCCATGAAAGAAAGATTAATGATTCATATAAATCACTAAATGGTAAATCGCCCGAAAAAAACTAACAAGTAATTAACAATTTTATTATACAGAAAAAGGTTATTATCATGCTTTTTTTTTTGCGAAATCATAAAATCCCACAATTTTAGTGACTAATAACTAATAAGGTTACCAAATAAATTGAAATTAGAATTGATACGAACGAAAAGGATATATAAGTTAATATATTCTCTAAAGTTAAAAATATCATATTTTATTTATATAAAAAAGATCTCAATACTAGGAATAGAATCGGAAATAGAATTCATTATAGGACTTCTTCTTTTTGAAGATCAAATTGTCCTACCGCCACTCGGACTCACTCGGACTCGAACCAAGATGCTTTAACACGCTTCCTAAGAGCAGCAGCGTGTCTACCAATTTCACCATAGCGGCTTACTCAAAATCATACGATACTAATATATTTTTAGTCAATCGTCGAAATTGAAAGAATCAATTAAAATGAAATATTTTATTACTAAACATTAAAGAATTTAAAGAATTCTATTATAATATATATTATAATAAATTTGGATTTAATATAAAAATTTTGGATTTATTATTCAATTTGTTCTAATATATAAATAAAAAGAATATATATAAAAACATATAAATTAATATAGAATATATAAATTTATATATAATCTAATTAATTTTGAATAATATGTTTTAAATAGAATAATTTTCTATTATATATATATATGAATTTTTTTACTAAATAAAAAAATTATATTATTGTAAATATAAAAAATTATTGAAAAAATGGAAGATTTCAATTTCAATACAAATTTTTATTCTCGTTCTTTTTTCGTTTCAAGTGTTAGTTTTAACATTTACCAATTGAGAATGTATTTTTGTTAGTTTAGTTTAGATTTTTTCTTTCAAAAAAGCACTGTTGTCACTAGATAGTTCTGACTTCAATTCAGGAATGAAAAAAAAATATTCTTTTGTACTTTTACTTTTTAATGTGTACTTTTTAATGACTCATTTATTATTTATTTCCTTTTTATTTTATTTTTTGAATATAAATAAATGCATTTCGATTTTTTTCAATGAAAGAAAAATAGTGAATTTATGGATAAAAAATTAAGCACTCCATTCAAAGGATTTTGTTTAGAGTATTGTTATCTATATCTATATATATTTTGAGAAAATAAAAATTTTAAATTTTTTTTATATATAATGGTATTCTATTCAATATCTATATAATTCTATATATAGATAATTATATTACATAAATATTTAAAATTCTATATTAGTATTAAAGAATATTCTTTGAATCGAGTTAATTCAGGTTTGCATTTGTCACCAAACTTTTTGAGTTCCCTGTAAAAATCGATTTCGTTAATGAAAAAGCTTTCAATGCTTTCCAATATCCCCTCTTTTCCAAAAATTCTTTCAAATGATTTTTTTTTATATTGAATTACGATTTTTTGGAATTGTCATCCAACTAGTATAGTTTTTTCATTGCTATCCTTCGATGTGAAAGACATTTCTTCTTTTTTTCTGTAAATCAAAACGAATTATTATTTAATTAACCATATATCTTATCTATCTTAATTCCTATGTTTTTTTCTATCTAAAGTAAAACATTGAATATTATAACCCTTTTTCTTAATTTTTCCAAACATAGATATCTTTTTATTATAATAGAAGATAATCAATTAGTTCAAAAATGAACTAATGTTTCTGAATTTAATAATAAAATTATATTTTTTTTCATGGCATATGAATTGTTTTTATGATTCGTGTCAAAATAAACGAATATTCTTAGTTTTGCTGTAATTATTTATCCTCACTCTATACTATACAATACAATTTTTTTTTAATTTTCAATTTTAAAATTCAATTATTCTTTTACAAAAATTTTCATTTTTCTATTTATAATTTAAATTATAATTTAAAAATTTATAATAATTTTTATAATAATTGAATTTATTTATTTATTACATAGTAATAAATAGTTCTAAAAACATTTAAAAAAAAAAGAGATTATTTTTTTCACTAGAAAATTTGTTATTGGCCATTTTTGATTTTGTAATTTGGAATATTAGAAGTATTGTGCAAAGATTCAGAATAATTCATAATAGATAATTTGATTTCTATGTTCACGTTTTTTATTCACCGAACCCTTTACAAAAGAGTTAAAACAAAACTCATTAAGAATAAAAAGATTTTTTATTCTTTATTTTTATTTATATGGATTATACACGTCACTTTTCATGGATCATACCTTTTATTTCACTTCTAGTTCCGATGTTAGTAGGAATGAGACTTCTACTTTTTCCCACGGCAACAAAAAAATCGTCGCCGTGTGTGGGCTTTTCCTAGTATTTTATTGTTAACTATAGTTATGATTTATTCACTCAATTTGTCTATTCATCAAATCAACAAGAGTTCTATCTATCAATATGTATGGTCTTGGACTATAAATAATGATTTGTCATTAGAGTTTGGTCACTTGATTAATTCACTTACCTCTATTATGTCAATATTAATCACTACCGTTGGTATTCTGGTTCTTATTTATATGTCTCATGATTAAGGATATTTGTGATTTTTTTGCTTATTTGACTTTTTTTAATATTTCAATATTGGGATTAGTTACTAGTGCAAATTTGGTAAAAATTTATATTTTTTAATATTTCAGATCTATTTACTTGTTTTTGAAGGATATTTAAAGGTTCATTTTCAAAATTTCAATGGAAAAAAGGAGTTCATTTTATTTAATATCTTTATGGGGTAAAGAAGTAAAAAAAAAAATACTTTATTAACTTTATTAACAATGAAAGGACTTCTTTTTTTCATGGAATAACGCATATCCACGTCAGAATTAATCGAAATGTCAAAAGTGCAACACGTCTTTTTATGGATATTTCCAATACTAAAAAGACTGCTTGTTTATATTCTCATGAATTGAACAATACTATGCAATTTTCTATGTCTATATTAGTACTGTTTACTTTATTTGTTGGGGCCATAAGAGTTTCTTTCAGCCAAGAAGGAACAGATTTTGATATATTATCAAAATTTTTAATTCGGTCTATAGACCTTTTACATTAAAATTCCAAAAATTCGGTGGATTGGTATGAATTTTTTACAAATGGTGAGTCTAGCTTTTTTGGGAATATTTATAGTGTCTTTTTTTATAAGCATGTTTATTCAGCTTTACAAAATTTGAACTTATTTAATTTAGTTGAAAAAGTTGTTTCTAAAAAACGTTTTTCTGATAAAATTATAAATATCATATATGAATGGTCATATAATCGAGGTTACGTAGATGCTTTTTTATGAAGTATCTTTAATTACTAATGTAAGAAAATTAGCTAAACATCAATTACACCTCGTTTATTATAATTTAAATAACAAATCTTTTTCTTCAATTAAGTTGAAAAGGGAAATAATTTTAGGTTTCCATTAAAAAATATAATACTAAAATAAGGTTGATGAAGAAATATTAAAAATATATATGGATTGTCCATTTATTATAATAAAATTTGAGAACTAAAATTATATTTTCATCTAATAATAAAATTATTTTTAAAGAGATAGATTATTGATTATTTTATAGAACGAAGATATTCTATAACTAAAAAAACTGTATATTGATGCCTCAAATGTGACAGTTTATGTTAATATTGCTTTAATTGATAGTTTTTTAAAAATATAGAATGTAGACATGATAATGTTAATTGTGGTGTACAATTTATATTAAGTATGTGTGTATTAGAGTAATTTTTTTTATCCGCAAACACCCTCACCCTCATACTACATTACTCATTAGAGTAATTAATAATTATTACATCAACCATGTTCGTAACCTTGTGTATAACCACCATCTCGACCTTGTAAATCAAGATAGAGCCTATGAGTCATCATGACTGCTATAGTCTTATTAGATTTATGGCTCAATCCTAATAAACACGAAACCCATTAAAGTATTGACCAAACCATGGAAACTTTGGAGCAAATACGCTACGTGTACATCATGCAAAGGTATGTAAACATTTTTATCACAAGCAAACTTTAATAGTCACTGACTCGGGTATTGGAGTCTATGCAGTTATAACCCCTCCACACAACAGTGTCGTCGTACTAGGAGAACTTAAAACATCTTCCAACCGGAACTCTATTCTTTTGTGATCGTGACCTATCTCCAGGTCAGGTACACATCATATTCAAAATAAATTACAAATTCCGATTATGTGAACTTCAATTTAAAGTAAAATATTAAAAATGACAATAGAATTTATTAGTGATAAACATTATTTGAATTCTCTAAAGACGTTCATGTCACCAACTTAGTCCTTGAAAATAATTTTATCACCTTCTTATTATTATTCAAAAGATTAAAAATATTTCTTAACCGGTCCCTTTAACACAAAGGGGTAACTGAGGGATAATTTAGTAATTTTTAATGTCATCATCAAAACTAAAATGATGACAAGTTAAGAACTAAGTTGATAATACTTGCATCTTTCAAGGACTAAAATGACACATCTCAGTTTATTGAAATATTAACTGTCAATTGATTTGAAAATTAGTCTTCAAAAATATAAAATGGTTTACTTTAATCATTAAATAAATTTTTTATAACTTAAAAAAATATTTAGGATCTTGCTGATTGAATTTTAAAATTATAAAATTTTAGAATGTAAACTATATATTATGAAAGTGTGAGTGTAAATTGAAAATATCTATACTAACAAATTGATTATATTACAAGAAATCCATAACAAGATTGACTATATTAATATTTTGTATGATTTTCATGGTTAGTATATGAAATTCTTTTAGTTACATATAATGCTTAAGCTAAACTTCGTAAGATTCTAATATGTAGGACTTATTGCAAGAAAAAATCATCACTATCTATTACTCCTAATAATAAAGTTGGATTCTGTAAAATTAGATGGATTAGGGAGAGTTGAAATTGATTTGAGAGATGGAGAAAGGTTCTCTGAGAGAGGAAAAAGAAGGTTAAGACTAAAGCCTTGGAGAGTAATGAGGATATGGAGGTTGGTACAGAACCCACAATTGTTATGGACAGTGTTGAGAAACCAAAGCCTTCGTATTGGGACTCCTTGCTGAATCAAATTTTGTGATTATGATATGGAGACTCACGCTAGTGGTGATAGAGCTTTGGGGATTATAAAAAAGTTAAATTTCGATGGATTTACAATCTCTAAAGCGAATGGACATTTTGGTGGCATTTATTGTGGATTGAATACTCAGTTCTAGAATGTTGATGTTGTTTCTGTTTCTTCTCAATACATTCATATGGTTGTTAATTGGAAGAATTCTAATCCATGGTGTCTTATTGCCATTTATAGTAGCCCTTTGATTCATCGTAGGAGTGATCTTTGGGATGGTTTATCCATGATCTCTTAGACCATTTTTTGGTCCATGGAGTGTGATTGGAGATTTCAATACCATTCTTGAAGATTATTAGAAAACTAGTTCCATGTTTGATTCTCAAAAAGGTAGTAGTGCTTCTTTTCATAAATGGATTGAAAATTGTAGTTTGATTTTTACATGGTGTCGTGGACATACTAAGGAAAGCCTTCATCAAATGGTTTATTCTCAATTGCATTTGCATATTCTGTTTTGTCACACTTAGATCAAGTTTATCCTTATAGCAGGCTGTATAAGGATATTTGGTGTATAAACTGTCCTCAATGTTTGAAAACGTTCCTTTGGTTAATGGCGCATAATGCTCTATTATCTAATAGTGTAATAGATTAAGAAGGGAAATGGCTTTGGATGACATTTGCAATCTCTTTCAACAAGGTCCTGAATCTATTCTTCATGCAATTAGGGACATTTGTTTTCTGCAAGTCTTCATGAATGGCTTAGTATGAACATAAGCAAATCGTTGCCAGAAAAGTCTAAGATAGATTGGTAGCAGTCTATATTAATCACATTGATAGAGCCTGTAACCTGTGTGCACATGGGTTGTCTATATTGGCTTTAAGTTATGATATCAGGGGTGTTTGTTTTTTCAACACAGTTCCTTCATGTATTTCGCTACCTTTCTTGGCCCCCATTTTTCACCAAAAAGTCAACTTGAAAATATAAATTAATTGATTTTGATTTTGTCAAACGTGTTGTTTGTAAGCGAAATTTGGTTTACTCAGGGTAAAACCTAGCTTGAAGTTGACACATTCTCACTGCAAATTATATAGTTTTTTTACTAGGGCATCTCTCGATTTCTCGATTGAAAGCTAAAGACTAATCTTTCGAGGTGTGGAAATCACTGAAATGGGTTCGGCTAGGATTCGAATCCCTATCAGCATGTTTAAAGGACCTAGTTATCTACCAACTACATCAGACTTTGTGGTGCAAATTCTACACTTTAAGACATATGAATTAAGACATCCAAACATTTACAAAAATGTGAGCAAATGCTTATAAAAAAAAAACAAAAATGTGAGCAAATGCATGATATTGAATGAAATATTTCTTTTAATAAAATTTTGCTGTGTCCAAAAAATGAAATAAAATAAAATTTTGGGAGATATTACTCTTTATGCTTTTTGCGATTTGATTTTTTTTTTATATCGAGGGTATCCTTCATCCAACCGTCGAAGATTAATTTCTTTAAGACGTTGAGATTTAAAATTTTGTGCAAATGAGAGGTCACTCTAACCAATGAAAAAGGAACAGGAGAATATCGATTTTCAAACAACTTTTGCTATTTTCTTACCAATTAATCTAACGAGGAGGATGAGATTAGCACCATCTCTATTGGGAGTGACACCATCCTTTTTATATGTAAGAATCATAAATTTATATACTAAAAAAGATGGTGTCACTCCCAATAGAGATAGTGCTAATCTCATCCACCATCTAACGGCGGATTGGAATAGAGCCCAATTGCTACATTTTGGTTTTTGGTCAATGGGTCAAAGAGTTCTACAGTTCTCTATCTTTTTCAATTTTTGTATTTTTTTTTTTTGTTATTCTTGTTCAATTTTTGTATGTTCAGGTTATTTGGACTTTGGATTGGGCTTACTATTGGTCTGCTTTTAATCAAGGACAAGAAAATCAGATAGTTTTAGAATATTCAAACTTTTTTATTTTCGTTTGCCACAAAAAAAAGTTCAGTTTTTTCCACGAGAAATAATATTGTTCTACTAAGGTAAAACATCTACAGACAATGGATAAATATTTCATGGAGTTTTAACCAATATTCGATTACAAAAGTATCGGTTAAGCTATAATAAATTTGTGCCAGTTAATTTTTACAAATCTAAGATTGAGTTTTTTTTTTTATAGGCTAATCTAAGATTGAGGTTAATGATATGTTTTGTTTATCATTTATAAATTATAGTTTGGTTTAATGAGAAACGACTCTTTTTTTTTTTTTTTACTTTAACTCAAATTAAGGTTAGAATAATGAACTAAAAAAATTGTTAGAATAAAAACTTATTTTAAAACATACATAACATAATGTTGCTAAGTACATTATTATTTTTCTTTCCAAATCTCAATATATATATTATTTTTGGTGAAAATTCAATTTATAAATTTTAAGCAATAATGTAAATAGTAGTTCACTTCGTCTTTTAATTATATGTGTGAGGTTTGATCCCTTACTTTTAAAAATGAAATAATATTACATGGTCACGAAACAACCATTTTGTGTTAGTTTGGTTCTGATTGTCGATACCCTTAAAAAAAAAAAAGGAAAAGAAGACCATAAAAAAGGGAAAAAGGAAAAGACCATAAATAATATTACATTGTTGATACCCTTAAAAAAAAGGGAAAAAAAGACCATGTTGTATGTAGTAGATATTTATAATAATCACTTTATCAATTTGTGACAATTTGTATAGTAATAATTGGTATAATTCCCTTCAGAATTATATACTAAAATAGTCCCTGACTTTGTATTTTATCATTCAGTTTAATTCCTTGCGAAATTAGTCCTTTTAGTCCCTGACTTTCACTATTATTGGTCATTTTAGTCCCTAGTTTTCACTATATCATTTATTTTAGTCCCTGATTTCCAGGGACTAAAATGAATGATCATATAATTCAGGGACTAAAGTGACCTGTAAAATATAAAGTCAGAGACTAAAATGACCTATCCGCACAAAGTCAGGATTAAAGTGAATTATTCTCGCAAAGTTAGGGACTGAAACGATACATCACTCTTTTCCTTTATATGCCTCCCTGTTTACTTTATCTAGGGGAAGTTTTGTGAACTTCTGGAATTTTTATTTTATTTGATTTTTGTGTAATCTTGACTTCGACACTCCTTGTGCTGTTTGTATTCTTTCATTATCAATATAATTATTTCTTTGATTGATAAAAAAAATCATCATTATTATATGAGTTTTTTTAACATGTGCAACCATTGCACATGATAAAAATTCTAAAATAAAAAAAAATATAAGTAATAAATATATGTTGAATATAAAACTTAATTAATTTATGTCTTTCTTTATAAAAATTTTTTCTTTTGAGATACTTAACTTATGCAATGTTGCAAAGTTAAAAAAATGGTTATTATATATATCAAATAAATATATATGTTAAAACAAATTTGTCTCGTAATGATATGTTCTTTTCTTCTTTTTTTTTTTTTTTTGTCTTCTAAAAATGTAGAATTTTTAATGAGTTTGTTTTCATTCAAAGTTAGTTTGTGGTGGAATTTATCTCAAATAGATTGATATGTTAAAACAAATTTGCCTCATAATAATATGTCATTTTTTTCTTTGTCATTTACAAATAAAAACTTGGTACATTGAAAAGTAATTAACAAAAAAAATTGTAAATGTAAAAGTGGGAGAAAATAATTCAATAAGAAAAAATGAAAAAAAACTATTATTGATGTAATGTGCAAAGTAATTACAATAGAAGCACAATTAGTGTTAATATAAATGAAGAAAAAAAGAAAAATACCTACTAATTATATATCTCTAATAGCCCCCTCATAAGCTGAAAGTGTTAGTAACGCTTATAGCTTAGGATAAGCAATACAAGGCAACGCTAATGAAAGCACTAAAAATACAATGAAAAATGCTAAATACAATGGCTGAAAAATATACAACAAAAAAAATCATGAAAGCACATAGTCAAAGAAGCAAAAATTATCTTCAACTTTTAACCATCAAATAGCAACAGAGGAAGAATCTTCAAAGAGGATGTAAGCAGTGGGTATGGAGATCCGAGAAAAATATGTATAAATCCCAAAATAAAAGGGTATAAATGATGGGTATAGATCCCGAAAAGATGGTATAATTCCTAAATGAATAGGTATGGATCGCGAAATGAAGGGTATAGATCCCGAATAAAATGAGTATATAGACCTGAAAAGAAGAGTATAAAGACCCGAAACAAAGGTAAAAAAGGACATTGTCACAAAAGCATAGCATAAATTGTCTATGGCAAACCAAAACGTCATCAGCATAATGGTTGATCACGGAATGCAGCAGAACCAGAACAAATCTAGGAGAAGAATAGAATCTGTTTTCTAAAAAGGACTTAGATTAAACAGCTTATGGGCATAGATAAGCACAAGAATCAAAGAACAGAGCATTCTTTAATTGCATGCTCCATGAGATTGAAGTTATGATAGAAAAATCGACACTAAGAGCTTGTTTGATTTCTGTTTTTAAAAATAGTTTTCTGTTTTTAAAAACAGAAAATTATAAAACTCGTTTGGCAGACGAATTTTTAAAAATAGTTTTCGAGAACAGTTTTCGTTTTTCAGTATTTAAAAACAAAAATTTGAAAATATCTAAAACTTGTTTCTGTCTTCAGTTTTTAGTTTTCTGAATTTACATACAAATTTGTATTGAAAACTCATCTATTTTTTTTAAAAACTGTTTCTAAGAACTATTTTATAATACAATTCCAAAAAACTAAAAACCAAAATTATTTCAAACAAGCCTTAAGTCTCCAAAAAACCAAATAATGACACAACATAATGCAAAATTTCTCTTTGAAAATTCAACAAACACCTTGTATGCGCCAAGTACCACATTTCTTGCCTTCAATCCAAGAACAGAGAGTAAAACCAGAGAAATGCATTAACTCCGAAAGCAAAAAAAAAAAAACCAATTTGGAAGATCGAAAAACTGCATATGATTTGCAGAGCAACATGTTACTAAATCAACAAAAGATCCCTATACTCACCATCAAGACATGCGTCACAAAAGCAGGTTGAGCTCTTTAAAATATGAAGAAACTGTGAGATACATATCGAACGAGAAACATGTTGAACAAAACTTAAGAGGAGGCCGGCAATTTTCGACATAACGGTGGTGAGGGGCCAAATTGAACGCCGGGAAAGAAAAATCAATGGCAATCTTGGAAGCAGATTCCAGTGTGATTGCCAGAAATGAGCGCGACGCGTTAGTTAAGCGTGGCTTTGACGGTGTCCGTAGGCTTGAAATTCGTCAGAGAATCAGAGTAATCTTGAGATGATTTGGGCTTAGGGCACCCAATGGGATGAAAAAGAAGAAGCGGTTTCAGAGCTGGGGAAAAAGCTTTGAAGAAGAAGATGCAGTGATGGCGGCGCAGGTTCCACGATTAGGGTTTCCTAATTTTTCTTTCACAAGAAGAAAGAGAGATGGTCGGGAGAGAGAAATGTGAAGTATCTTTACTCTATACCATATTAGAATATTGGTTTAGGCCTAACTTACTTTCAAAAGTTTGCTCATAAAAGAAGGATTGCCACACCACTTATATACTCTATGGTGATCGTCTTTTTAGTCGATATGTGACTTCATCGTAACACACCCCCTCACGCCCAAGACTGGATATCTGGTGCGTAAAATTTACAGTACTAGACATCTGCGGGTGACCAACAACTAACCATGCTCTGATACCATATCAGAGTTTATGATGTAAAGGTGGAAGAATGTAATTGAATGAAAAAAAAAAATGAGAAAAAACTATTATTGATCTAATTTACAAAGTGATTATAATAGGAGCATAATTAGTAAAATACCTACTAATTATATATCTCAATAGTAAATTTTTAATTATGTATAGTTTTTTAATTGTAGAATCATAAACCATTTTTCACTAGCACCCCTTCGAAAGACCTCCCAAATCTCAACAAAACTTGAAAGAGAATTCTTGTCGAAAAATATGCATACGAAAAAGTCAAAAAGCTTTCATGTTGATAATTAATTCCCATCGCTACGTGGGGGCAAAAGTAATTCTTTCCACACATGTTCCTTCAATAAATCGTGGTCACATTCACATTTGAATTAGAAGACAATCTTTAGATTTTTACATTTTTATTATTTTTTAGAGTAAATATATTTTTGTTTCTTTAAAAATATAACATATTTATTTTATGTTCATATAAATTTTGTTGTTTAAATTTAGTTTCTCATTTATAAGAAATAGATGTTTTTAGTAATCTAGATTAATGACTTATGTGCAAAACAGACCTTAATTAAATCAATTTATTTGTTAAATAATAAAATAGAAATTAGAGCGTGAAGAACTTTTCAAGATTTGTTTGTACATCTTTTATTTATTTTTTCTATAGGTTGTCATGTAAATTAGTTTTTCAATTTGAGTAACGGACTAACCATGGAATTAATATTGTCATTTGTTGCTGGAAGCACACAAATGTGAAAATGGATAATAGTTTTATGTAGTGTTTGATCTAATCTTTGTTTTTTCTCTTTTTCTTAAAAGTTAAAACTAGGTCAAACATATTTTTTTTAAAAAAAACTAAATTAAAAGTTATTTTTTTAACAATATATAAAAAGTGACTTTTTAAGCTAAAAGTTATAGTGAGTAGTTTTTTTTTTTCTAACAAAAAAATTAGCTTATTTATTGTTATACATTTACATCATCACACAAAAATAATTTATAAACTAAAAAAATAATAAAATTATCAAATAGCTTCTAACTTTTTTAAAGTTCTTATTTAAAACTTTGACTTAAAAACAACATTTACGCAAAAAAAAAAAAAATTGAGTCAAACGAAGGCTTAATATTACTTGCAAAAAGACCCATCTTGATTCTTATTTTATTTTCTTTTTGTCAAACCTTAATTCTATTTTGTTTTTTTACATAGGAGAGGTTAGCCGTCCGTCTTGATTCTATTTGATTCCAAGGTTTGAAACCATTATTTGGTGATTTATGGGTTGTAGTGGACGGATAACGGTGGGATAGGGAAAGGTGAAGAAGACCGGAAAGAGATCAAGATCAGATGAAGCATTTTCTTTCAAAAAATATTTTAATATTTGTTATAATTAATTAGTTAATTTAATTAAGGTCTGTTTGCCACATATATATATATACTGACTCTTTGTTTTATTTAAGCATGTTTTAGGATATTTTTATGTTTTTTATTAGTAATAAAAGTGTAAATAAAATATCTTCGGTAATTGATTCAGTCGTTATTTTTAATTAACATGTTTTTTTCTCTATAATAATTATGATAATAGATAATTTAAGAAATTAAATAGCTTTTCAAATGAAATTAATAAAATTAAATAAAGTTAACTAATATGACTTTTCTTAATAGGTATGTATTTAGTTATTTTTATTTATAATTAAAAACGGATCGGAGGGAGTAAGCCATTAATATGAATTGGGGACTGAAAAATCTATTTTTTTAAAAAAATGGAGGACTAATAAAAAATACAAAGATCAGAAACAAAAATATCTTACATTTTAATGATAAAATATATATATTTATTTTTTACATCACTTTCATAGATCTCTATTTTTATCTCTTTTTTTTAATATTATCTTTCTCTTTTTTTTTGAAAAAAAAATGGTAAGGAGGAGATGCGCATCTCTCAACACTACAAGGAGTCGTATCCAACTGTAGCTACTTAACTAGGCTCTAGGATAAAATCATTTTATAAAAGAATATGATAATTTTTCATTAGAAGATATCCGGGAATAATGCTTACTAGTAACAAGAAAAACGAAAAAAAAATAAAAGAAAAGTAAAATATCCATGATATAAATTTTCGCACCGGATTTAGGACGAGTTATCATGATAATGGGTGAAAATAAGTGAGTCGGTCTGATAGGGGTCTATAACCTGATTTATCCTGTTTAATAAAAAGGTTGGTTTCCGTTTTTTAAAAAGTATATTTAAGTAAAAAAAGTAGGTACACGCCCTTAAAAATGTCTATTAAGATTATAGGCCGACGTATTAAGTTTTAATATATATATATATATATATATTATAAATTTGATAAATATAAATAAAATATTAGGTTTTTTTAAAAAATAAGATATATTATATACTAAATTTTATAAATCTAAATACAATAAATTTTATAATATATTTATAAATTAGACTTATTTAGAGGCTTGTTAAAAAGGCCTATTAGCTCATTTAGTGGCTCATTGACATATTTAAGATATAGTTGTTGGCTTTTTTAGAGGTTTTAGGACAAAGTAGGCCTATAAAAAGGCTTTCAGGCTTTATAGGCTTTCAAATAGGCTGGCCTTAGCCTAAAAAATGAACCTATGATAGGCCAATAGATCAGACTTAGCTCCATCAATTATAAAATAGGTATAGCCTGTTTAGCGCAAGTTTAGCTTGGTCTGGCCTGTTTTGCATCCTATTGATAACTACTATTGACTTTTTATGTCAATGGTAAAGTGTGAAAGATATAGGGTATCTTTGGATATCGTTTTTCTTTTTCCAAAATGAAGTTTAAGGAGGAAAATGAAATTTGTGAAAAATGAAATTATATTTGGGTAATTTTTTCATTGAGATTTTTTTTCATTTTCAAGTTGCCAAAAGGAAGTTTGGGAGAAGTAACTTTTGAGTTACTTTTCATTTTCCTTTTGTACAAGTAAAAATACAATTTACAACTTTACCCTTTATTACCCTCATTATTTCTTTTATGTCATTTTTTTAATTATAAATCATGTCATTTTTGCTAACTTTATATCTAAAAGTACTTATATCTTTATCTATTTAAACAAACTTCATTCTATCAGATTCACTTTTACAAAATCATTTTCAAACATAAATTCATTCTATCAAACATCATTCTACCAAATTTCTTTCTATCAAACTTTATTTTACTAAACTACTATCCAAACGCACCCTAAAAAAGTTACAACACCAGGGATTGAACCATGTATCACACACACACTCACACACATATATCATTATCAATTGTGCTGGCCCTACAAAGCCTACTATTGACTATATATATCAGTGACAAATATCTATTAGGATAACCAACAAGGTGTTGGACAAATGGTAAGTAACTTGGTTTCTCGTAAAGATGAGGACACAAGTTCGAATCCCGGAAAACACACTTGTTGGGAGAGGGAGTAACCATAATGCTTTATCCCCCGGAATTACGAGAGCAATGTCTCCCACAATTTTGCATATAAAAAAGAATATCTATTAGGATAGATAATATTTTTAGTACCAATCGTATGTAAAAAAAAAATAGTTTGGTTATTTATTTTTATTTTGTTTTATTTGTCTTTTATCGTGTATTTTTAAATTAATTTAGTTTTTTATGTTTGTTTTTTTGTCTCTTATGTTCTATTTTTTTGAATCATTTTAGTCCATTATATTATATTTTTTTTACTAATTTAATTCTTTATGGTGTATTTTTTTACAAATATAGAAGAAAAAATTAAGTATATCATTTTGGCCTTTATAATAACTTTAACAAAATTAATATAAATGATTAAATTAGCCTAAAGTATATAACATAAAAGAATAATATAAATCAAAATAAATATAGGAGACTAAATTAAAATTTTATTACAAGAGCAAAATTTTAACTTATTTATCAGTAAATAATTATTAATAATGCACTACAACAAATTTGAATTTTAGCAACATGGTCAGATACAACATTTGTAAAAAATGTTGCAAATACTAAAAGACAACACTTTTTAACAATTTGACAACACTTTTAACAATTTGACAACATTTTTTAAATGTAATTCAAACCTTTTTGCAACATCGCCAGATACAATATTTGTTAAAAATATCGCAAATACACAGAGACAACAATTTTAGTGATTTAGTAATATTTTTTTAATAATTTAACAATATTTTTTTAAATGTTGCTAAAATTTAATTACGTAGCAGTGATGTAAAAGTGCAACACTGCAACTTGAATATCGTACAGCAAACATGCAAAGGAGATTTGTCAAATACGTTATTCCTTCGTGCCTCTATTTTCTGTGGTCTTGCAACGTGGCATGCTCAACCTAACAAAAACTTTAGTAATTAGTAGAAGATTAAGAGTACTAATTCAATCTCTTTGACCATTTCAAATTAAACGTGTTAACTCTTAACTTATTTTATTGAATCTTATCGGCTAACAAAAGTTTTCTTCTCAATGATTTTTTTCTACATTGAGTAGCGTTTTTTATTCACCCTTTTAGAAATCAATCTGCTTTTGAAAGGTTCTTTTCACTAGACACAATTTTCTTATGTTTTTAGTCTATTAAAACAAATATAGGCTTGATTAAAACTTTCTTTCTATATTAATAAAATTAAGTTAAGAGGCAGATCTATCTTCTAAAGTCCGGACATACTACCAACCTCAAATAAAAATTTATAATAAAATTTACAAATTCCTATTAACATAGACTCGCAATCATGAGCCTAAGCATAGACCATCTTGACCGACCACCGTTAACTTAGACTAGATTAAAACTAGTCCTATTTTTTTGTAGTCATAAGTATTAGACATTGTTAAATTGGTCCATATTAACCTTATTAATCGGTGACGAATGACGTGGTTAAAAGAATTATACCATTTACCACCACCTTGCGCCTACAATTGGGTATATATTGGTGGCCCACAAGCTTACTAACAAAACTTATAATTTGTATTAAAATATTGAGATTGACATCATCTTAATTAAAAACGAGAGATATAAACTATTTTTTTTTAAGATAGAAATGGCTAACGCACAACAAAGCAGAACAACCTAGCCACCTCTCCTAAACAAGGAGAGGGCATAATCATGCGACAAAGCTAAAGATACAAAGCTAGGAATAGAGTCATGGAAGCGACATCAAGAAGTAACAAAATGGCCCTCCTTAGCCAGAGCATCAGCCACACCATTTGCTTCTCGCAACACATGGACAACACTGTACTCTTGAACACAAGACGACAAATCTACAATCCGAAAAAGCAGGAAGCTAGCCGGATGATACCGCGAGAAACCATTGTTCAAGAGGTGGAATGAGGGATATGTCCAATACTAAAACGAGGACATGCCTAACTATTAGATGAAGTAAGAGTACATTTCATTAGGACAATATCGTTTAAAAAATAAGAGTAATTATTTTTCATTTTACCATTTAAGACGTTAATGTTTAGAATAAGTTGATTCACTTCGCAAGTGAGGCGATACCAAATTTGAGTTAAAATAATTAGTAGCTCGTTTAAATGTGGGCCTTTGCAAGTTAATTAGTCTACATTGGATGGCAAGTTTGCAAGTTAACCTGTGAATCACGATAAAAATAAAAAATTTAACTTTATTTTAAATTTATTTTTAATAATTTCTCTTTGATTTTTGTGTATAATTTTAATAATGTGATAAACTTTATTATAACTTTAAATAAAATAATTATGATTTATTAAAATATATTAGATAAATATTTAGCTGAGTTATTTATGTTTTTTTTATGATTATTTATGTATCTTTAAATAGTTTAATGCTATAATTAAATACTAGTACTACCAAATATCAAATAGAAATTAAAAAAAAAATTTATCCTTAATTAATGAGAGTGGTTGAGTTGAGTTTTAAATTGTATAGATAGCGAAGTTTGAGTTATAGTACTATCTCCATTTTAAAATATAAGCACTTAGAGACTAGAGCAAAATGTGGATGTTTCATATTAGGTTTAAATATTATTTTGGTCCTTTACGTCGTTAAAAAATCTCACTTTAGTCGTTTATATTTTAAAAGTTTCAATTTGATCCCTTATGTTTAAAAAGTTTTATTTTGATCTCTTACATTGTATTTTTCGAATCAATTTAGTCCCTTGTGTTATATTTTTTAATTATTTTGATCTCTCACTTTGGGCCCTTACTTGGTAAAAAAATACTCCCTTCGTCCATAATATAAGCCTCACCTAACATTTCACACAATTTAAGAAAATTGATTAAATTATTATAATTAGAAGTATTAATTAACTATTGATATGTTACACCAATTAAATTTAAACTCAATTATTTTCTATTGGTTGAATGTCTTTGAAAGTTAAAAAATCATAATAAATACTTCTAATTTTTTGTGTAAGAGCTTACTCCCTCCGGTCCTATATGTAAGTCACTTCTAACCGAATTAATAAAACCAAGAAATAATAGTTAACTCATTAAATTTGTCTAGAAAAATAAGTGTTTTTCAACTATACCCTCAACTTTAAATGTGCTAGTAAATGCTTTGAAATTAATATTTCTTTCTCTTTCTTATTCCACTCTCTTTCTCACTCTATCATTAATTAATGGGTCTTCATATACAGTGCCCTAAGGGCACTAGTTAAGATTACCAGAAGTTGAAAAATAATCATAAGAGCACATTGTTCTGTCTTTCGGGAATATAAAAAACTACACATTATGATATCTTTTTATTATATTTGGGTTCTTAAATAGCGCCCTTAGGGCATTAAATATCATTTGCCTTAATTAAATCTTTGAAAATTGTAGAAGGGGTAAAAGGAGTAATGAGTTAGTTAGTGACTTATATTTAGGACCAAAGATTTCTTCTAAAAGGTGACCAATATATAGGACCGGAGGGAGTATATTATGGAACAAAACTTTTTGGTAATTGGGGCTTACTAGTATATTATGGGACAGAGGGAGTAATTCACAAATAGTCCATCCGTTTCAAAATATAAGAACATAGTCGTTTTTCATATAGTTTAAGAAAAGTAGTTATTTTATAGATTTTAAAAAAATTGTTATTCTACTCTATTTACCCTCAATAAATGTAAACTCACTCTCTTCTAATTAAGGATATCATCTTGGAACATTAAGAAGTAATTATTCAAGCTCTTATTGGTTAAACTTGCCGGCAGGAATAAATTTCTGCTTTATTGATAAAATGTGAAAATTATAAATATTTTTAGTGGATAGATGAGTAAATAGAGGTAAATTTGGAAAAATTTAATAAATTTGTATTGTATTTTGTGCATGTGCTTATATTATGGAACATGGAAAAAAAACGGCTAGGTTCTTATATTTTGGAACGGATGGAGTATAACATAAGGGACCAAACTGAAACTTTTAAAACATAAAGGACTAAATTGAAACTTTTAAGATATAAGGGACCAAGCTGAGACTTTTTGACAACGTAAAGAACCAACACAATAATTGTTATGATTTTTTACACAAAAGATAATGTTCATTTATTACTCCCTTTATTCCTTTTTAACGATTCGGAAAGAGAAAATCATACATATTAAAGAGTGTAATAATTGTTATAATTTTTTACAATAAAATAAAATAAAAATTAAACTCTCCATAATCCCATTTATCTTTTATTATTTGATTGGTTGGATAGTATGACATTGATTAATATGTAATTAAAAATAAAGTTAAAATTGTAAAAAATATAAATAATGTTACATTGAAAATATAAATAAAGAGATAAAGAGAAACAAGAATTTTTGTTAATTCCCACTATTTAGCAAAGTAAACCACTATTATTATTATTATGGTTAGTTCTTAAGATAATGTGTTATATTTATTTAGACATAAAATTATAATAAAGTGACTACTTTTTTAAAAAATCAACGCATTAATTACTTTTTCAAATTATGATCAGAAACTGATATATTTTATTGATGTCAACATTTTTTTGATATGTATTATTTTTGTTTTAGGAACTTATAAATGAAAATTGAAGTAATACTTTTCAAGATTATAGTATAAAATTATAGATGTAATTGCTTACATTGAATTTTAATTTATTATTTTATTTTAAAGTTTATTGAATATAAAAATTAAAAGGGTCTTGATATACAATGCCCTTAGAGTATTACTTAAGGTTACTAAAATTAAAAAAATAATCAGTATATTTTTTTGTTTCTCGAGACTACAAAAAAAGTTAAAAATCTATATATTTTAATACGTTTAATACATTTAACTCCTTATCATTTGCCAAATTAAAAAACGATTCAATTCAAACAATTTTTGTATTGTATTATATCAAATTAAATCTTAATTTTAAAATTAAATAATTAGATGTGATTCAATTTAAATTAAATGTATTTTTCTTCAAAATCGATCTAATAGAATCCACAGATACCATCATATGAACAATTTTAAATAGACTTTTAGAAACTAAAAATACTATTGTAAGTTAACCTAATTCTTTTTAATTTTATTTTTATAAAGGAAAGGGGCTGAAGCCCATAATTTTTTTTTAATTTTTTTAAAAAAAGTTGAAAATGTTAGTGTTCATTTTTAAGTAATAATCTTGTTAGGAGTGGGACCTGACCTCAGTTGTTGGGTTGCTTACAGTCCCATCCCAGATGTGAAAGTGTATGAAACTCTGCATTACTACTTTTTACTACAACTCAGAAGGTGTCAACACACAACGACTCCCAACCATCTCATTCACCTTTTTATTGGTTTTTAATTGATTAATTAATTACTTAATTAATTAATTGAAATTAAAAAGCACACAGCACAGCACAAACTTCTGTAAAAAGAGACCAATGGTTTTCCCCGTTAATTCGACCCTGAATCAGGGACGGAATCGTAAAAACGCTACGTATCCTTCAACTGGATTGGACAAACCCGAACCATTCTACCCAAAACGCAGCGTTTTATTTACCCGACATTCCCTATTCCCTAACCTCCTTTAACCTGGGTTAACAAATGAAGATGAAAGAGTCAAATAGTCTTAACCATGGTTAACTCCACTTGTTTTAAAAACCGCACCCACACTTTGAAAGCGAGAGAGAAGCGAACAGATAGAAGGAAAATTCACCAGAAAAACGAAGAAAACTTTCTTTTCCGCGAAAAAAACGGAGAGAAAAAGCTCAAGCTGAAAGAAAATGGCGCTGTACATCGACGAAGAAGAGGTATGGAAGTGTCCCAAGCATCCATCAAAGCGACGACGGAGTGGAATTTGCCCAATTTGCCTCCGCGATCGTCTTCTAACTCTTTGCCCTGACTGCGCTAACGTGCGCCCCTGTTCCTGCTACGCCACCAGCTCTTCCTCCTCTTCCTCCTCGTCTTCGTCCTTTTCTCGATTCTCCGTCTCTGGCGACGGTGTCGGTACGGTTGGCCGCGTCCAAAACCTCATCGACCGCGACCCCGCGCTCCGTCGTTCGCGGTCGATGGCGATTCCGTTTCTCCGGTCTCGGTCGCGGTTCTCCGGCGGTGGCGACAGAGACTTGGATCCTGATTGTGCGAGGGATTCCCCGGCGTTGAACGGGAGTAGGTCGGCGAGGTCGTTTTGGTCAATTTTTAAGCCGCCAAAGAGCAATAGAGGCGGCGCGCCAGAGCAGGACTGGGAGGTGAAGAAGGTGTTGATGGAAGAACGCGACGGCGATGTGAACAGAAAGCCGGTGATGGCGAGGTCTAGGTCGGTGGCGGTGACGGCGGTTACCGGCGACGGAGAATTGAGACCGCGAACGAAGGGAAAGGGATGGTTCTTTCCGAGTCCGATGAAGGTTTTCCGGCAATCCAAGGTTTCTAAAGTAGTTCAGGAGCGATCTCCTTTGTATAGAGGTTGAAATTTTGTAGATGAAGAAATAATAATAACAACACTTTATATTAACCCAATAATATTGAAATTTTCTTAATTTCACTACGCTATTGAGTATTGATCATATTGTTACATGCCTCAAGTTTTGGCTGGAACCATTGAATTCACAATACACAAACAGTGATAAATAGAGTATTGTTGTTTAAGATGCTAGCTAGTATATTGTATTACATCTAATGCAAATTTTATTGTTTCCAAAGTTGTTTCTGAAATGAATGTTGATCAAGAGATTATGTCCTCTTTAATTCTGTTGTGTAAAACTCTTCCTGTTTTGAAATTATGCACTTTTTTGTTATTTGTGTGACTGCATTATTATTCATCTTTAAGATAAGATTTATGATTTGTGAATTATATAGAGGAAACAACTGTTTAGGGACATGATTAGGCTGTACTGTGTACAGTATTTGGTTGTTGTGAGCGTTAACTGCCTCACAAATTATACAATTCATGCAAGTGATCGTAATTTGATATGGTATGTCCCACTTAACATGTGATCCTTGTTAATTAATCATAAAGTGTTTTAATTTTTTTTTCTTCCTCTTTTGTTATTGAGACTGTTTTATAGGACACTTTAGCACTAATTCGTCCGAGTACGCCTTTCACCCTTTTATGAATGCTCATTACCAAAATTGGACAGGGTTTATTGTTCTGAATTTCTATATATGCAGCCAAAATATTAGCAATTTATCAATCAATTCAAAAGAAAAGGTGAAATATTTCTATGTCAATGGTGAAGTGTGAAAGATACAATTTGTTTGAAAGATGCGTAGCGGCAATTGAGTGAAACAAACAAAGTATTAATTTATTGTGAATCAAGAAGAATTGCATACCTAAGATCAAAATTTATTGTGAATCAAAGTTAAACTTTTTTGGTGAGCTTGGTTTGGTTGTTGATGCGGACCCCAAACCATGCCAACTCTCTTACTTTTTCTTTTTTTTTTTTTTTACAAATAAATAAGTCTCTTAAATTGAATGCATGTACGCTTAAGTGTAATTACTTTTAAAAGGTGCATTTTTTACTTTTAAAAGGTGCATTTTGATCTTGACGTACTTTTTGAAATGTGTACTTAGATACAAATTAAAATTGTCACTAAGTCGAATAAAAATCGTCACTAAATGTGACTTTTTGTACTTAATGCACATTTCACAAAGTTAGTGTACTTATTTACATATTTTAAAAGTAATTATACTTAAAAGTACATACACTAAAATTAAGAAGACTTATTTGTTTTTAACTTTTTAATCAAAGAAAACCATGTCAATTGTATTACTCCGTCCGTTTCAAAATAACAGTTGTTTAAAGTTGTTTTACGAAGATTAAAAAATACAATAAATATCATAATGATTAGAACAACTTTACTAAAATAACCTTATTAATGATCAAGACATTAAAGAAAAAAAATTCTTTAAAATGACAATCATTATGAAATGGAGAGAGTACAACTCAAATGCAAATAAGATCATTTTGCTCCTTTTCATTCATATATCCATTACCATTCCTTGTATATACTTAGGGTATAATGTATAGTTTTAGTTAGCATTAGTTGCTGAGTTAGTTAGTATTAACTGAAATAGTTTCCTTTACTGCTTAATCTCTCTGTATATAACAGAAACTCATTTTGAGTTGAATATCCGGAATTGAATATGTTGTCGTGGTATTATTACTGTCCTGAAAGTAAATTTTAATGGACTTTCGGTGCAATCTGATATCTAAAATTGTCCTTAAAATCAACACAACCATGACTTAAACTTGTGCACATAAGCTTAACACACCAAAGTCTCATAAACCGTGCACAGAACAAGGAATGGGAAGCGAAAATACAGCAACAGATTTTCTGTGTTTTGCTATGAAGTTTTCACGTTGATTTTATAGAGCAAAGAACCGTTAGCATGAGACAAGGAAATAAAACCCAAGAAAGTAGTAGTGTGAGCCGGTCAAAGCAGAAATTGAAGGGAGGATAATGCTTATTGACTTACGTGAGATCATGCCTAACATTTAGCAACTTAATTCCAACAAACTTTAATAACAACCTTGCTAATATCTTTTAGAATAAAGAACAATAATGATGAATAAATCTCAACAATTATATGCCATTATCTCTGCACTTTGAAATTTCAACCTTCTTTATGGTTGTGTTTAGCAACACTAACATTGTAACATCCTGAGTGTTAATGAGAGCGGGAAGTGTCGTCGATACAATGAGGCATAGGCAAAGACGGTTCCTGGCAAGTTTCTAGGGACTAGGGGTGGCAAAAAGGACTCGTCCGACCTGTTTAGCCCGCCATCCATTTGGCTGCAAAAAAGCGGGTCAGCCCACCATAGCTATACGAGCTCACTTTTCTAGCCCGACCCGTTGTTTAGATTGGCTTGGCGGGTTGCGGGCAGAGTCGTTTATCCCGCCAAAAATTTAAAAAAACATTTTTTTATAAAAAAAAAGTTTTCCTAAGAAAAAAAGTGTTTTATTAAAAAAATATATGTTTTCATTAAAAAAATGTATTTTCATAAAAAAAGTATTATTTTTAATTGTATTTATTTTTTTGATATTTTTAATCTCTCTATTCATAACTAAAAAAAGATGTATTTTTATAAGAAAAATAAAGAAAACGGGGCGGCGGACTAGCTCACCCTGACCCGCCGTTGGTCTGCACAGGTTGGCAAGATGGGCCAAGTGAGGTTAGTAGGCTCAAATATACAACCTGGCTCACCAATTTAAATCGGGCTAGTGGACCGGCCCGGCAGGCCAAGCCCGTTTTGCCACCCCAACTATGGACGGGGGCACATGAACGAATCAAATATAGACTAGACGGTTGAGAGTAGCTTAAAAGAATTGATTCGCACTATCTATACCAACCAAATGGATTTATTTTTTGTTAACCTATCACTTAAAAATTCCAAGGTTAAGGGTACTTCACCTAGAGCAATTGAGGGATGGGTGACCTGTTGAGAAGTCATTCCTAGGATGTATGTAAGTGAGGATAAAACATATTAAAAAGTGCATGGGCGAGGAGCCGCTCCTGGCAAGCTTTTAGGGACGGAGACACATAAATGAATCGAATATACACCAGAATGATAGCTAAGATGTGAGACTATATAGTTGAGGATATGTTAAAAGAATCGATTTGTATTACCTATACCAATAAAATGCATTTACTTTTCGATAGTCTGTCACTTAAGAACTCCAAGGTTAAGTGTGTTTGACTTGAAGCAATTGAAGAATGAGTGATCTTACGGGACGTCATTCCTAGGAAGTGTGTGAGGATAAAACACACTGAAAAGTCTCATGTTGGTTTGTGGGGGTAGTCGTCAATTCTAATAAGCATCCAGGGCGTTACAACCATATAGTTTATAATTGTATAGATGGGTTTAGTAAAATTAGCCTATGAATTAGCTTATATTTATTAAATAACTTAAAAGGGTACATAATAATTATATGTAATAAATACTTTTATAAAGTAAATATCTAATATATAACTTAAAGGTAAAATAAGAATATATTATTGAAAACTAGCTTTTATTACCTCCGGTCCAAAATATAAGCACCTAGAGTCTTTTCACACAGTTTAAGAAAAATAGTTACGGTATAGATTTTAGAAAAATTAGTTAGCCTTGAATTAATGTAAATCCACTCTTTCCCAATTTTAGTGGGATAGTTTAATAAATAGGGATAAATTAGAAAAACATTAACAAATTTGTCTTGTGTTTTGTGCAAGTACTTATAATATGGACCAAAGCAAAAAAGGCTCTAGGTGCTTATATTTTGAACGGGAGGTAGTAATAAGCTATTTTAAATAGCTTTTAAAAAGGTGTTAGCTTATATATTATTGTATTTTATGCCATGTATCATTATGTATTTTCTATTTTTCATCTTATATTTTAATATTTTATTATTTTCTACCATTACTTAGCACATTTTTTTTTAAATATTTATTTCGATAATGTAATTCTTAATTATCAAATATCAAGAAATTAAATAAATTTTTATCAATAACTACTTTTTTCTTTAAATCTATGACAATAAGTTATATTTTCATATATATTTCATTTATTTATTTTTTTAAACTAGAAACATACGCTATTATAATAATCTTAAATATTAAATTTGGATGGTTGCTCGCTTAATGACAAGACTGAAGGTCTTCTTGAAGTCAAAACCTTCTCTTTGATGGAATCCTTTTTGCCACAAATCTGGCCTTGTGCCTTTGAAAACTCCCATCTGCATTATACTTGGATTTGAACACCCATTTACAACCTATAGACTTACAACCATCAGGTGGATCTACCAAAGTCCGAGTATTTTTTCTTACCAATGCAGCATATTCCTCCTTCATTGCATATGGCAACTCTAATTTAGACAATGCCTCCTTCACTGTATGAGGTTCACATGGTTTCCGGATTTAAGAGTTGCATATGTCTTTGGTTTGAAGATTCCAACTTTGGCTCTTATGGTCATAGGATGATAATTCTGAGAAGTAGAACCTGAAACAACAGGAGGAATAGAGCTTGTGTAACATCCTTATTACATTTGAGTAAACTTTAAGTAAATGACTAAATTTTTAGAGAATTTCTTTTTTTTTTACATTGAAAATATTGTGAAATATATTACAAATACATAACTCAATCAAATTCAAACTGTTTTTCGTAAAATACACACATAAGTTAAACTCTTAGATCTATCCACAAATATGTTATAATAAGAGTAAACATCCTTATCAGAGTTTATTGAAAAAAAAAATCACAAAACACTTATAGAAAATCTTGAAATTTCAGTGATTTATGCCACTGAAGTTGACATCATCATCCCTGACCAAATGAGCTTGCTCACCATCATCATCTATATCTCCATCATGAATTTTATAAACAAAAGAAATATAAAAGAGGGGTAAGTAGATATTCATTGAGTAATAATAAGAGATAATTAATGAAATTAAGAATATCTAAAAATAAATAAATTAAATATAGTATAATAATAATATAAACTTTAAAAGAAATTATCAACCAATCACATCACAATATTCAAATTAATGAATGCTTATGGTAATGGAATGTATGCATACTAACTCTCGTTATCTTTTAATATTTTAACTGGCTGGTGCACCACCGAACTTTTCCAAAAAAAAACAACTTCGGAAACATCGGGAGTACATGTGCTCTACAATTCTCGTAACAATATCCGGATCTCATAATATTAAGAGCACACTCTCAACCAATATGGATGCCTTAAGTGGTTGTCGGAGTTGGTTAAGTCTGCACGGAGATGTCCCGGTTACCTGGGCGCTCCCACTCCATTGGGATCTCCAACCTAACCGCGTCTCTCCCAAGTCTTGTCACAAACAAGATCCCTACTATTGGCCCTCAGATATTAATGCTTGTTTCCGTTTTCAAAAACCATAGTTTCAGCTTATGATATATATTTTCAAAACTCACATGGACTATAGAATAAACGGTTAAATTCTCCAACATATGTATTTTTTTTAACCGTTTAACTATCTACCCTTCATTCTCATATATCATTTCACTTAGCTGAAACCATTTTTTTTTCATATCTTTCTCATGATTATATGCAAATGAAATGATGTAGCACTATAATCATCCATAATATCACAGAAATACAAAATAATTCTACAAACCATCATAACAAATAAAACTATAACTTAATAGAATAATAAATACCAATAAAGAAATATTAATTATAATATAAATTTCTCACAAATTATAAATTATTATTATTATTATTATTATTATTATTATTATTATTATTATTATTATTATTATTATTAAAGGTCTTTTCTTTATTTAATAAATAATATAGTTTCAATAATGCTTGGAAAATTATCCAAGATGGTCCTGGGTCTCAAGGTCCAAATGAATCTAGTCTCATAGAAATTAGGTTCTTATATCTCTGGTCATAATTCCTTGTCCTCATGCTGCAAAGATATAAATATATATATAGTCCACAACGTTAATAGTCCAATATTCTAAAATTTGGCAAATATTTATTATAAGTCATAAAATTATAACCTTTTAAGTTAATAATATTATATCTTAACCTTAGTCACAATTATATTTTATAATATTTCAATATCCACCGCTTAACTTATAACTTTTACAAGCACGCTGTGAAATTTTTGTCTATATTACAATATAATTTAAATTAATAATAAAACTAAAAAAAATAAAATAATCATATTTAAAGAACCCATAGTAACAATTAGTTCAAGTAAGATAATAATAACATAATCAAAGTATAACATGAAATTTATATAATATTTAAAAGAAAATATAATAAATCTTACGGGTCTAGGGAAAACCCATAATTCTTAATTTATTACTACCCTTAAAACCCAATGATTCTCCCTCCCCCCTTACCTTGTATATGAGTAACACTCGAAGAAGATGAAAATATCCTCAAACTTGAAGTATTAACAAAAGAAATCACTAAAATAAGTGATTTATTTTTGAATTTTGCTAAATATAAGTAGAATTTTTGTAAAATATTTTGGGAAGGAGAATTTGAGAGAGATTATGGCAGAAGTAAAGCTTCAAGAAGAGTAGAGAATGTGTGAATTTTTCTCAAAGAGAGCTTGCTATTTACAGGGGAGAAATTGAATAGTAAATAATTTATTTAATTGATTTTAAAAGAATAAAAATTCACTATGTGGGCCTATCACCAAGATCACGAGTTCTTTACTATATTTTGTCCTCAAATATTACTTTTTCATAAAAAAATATTTTTTTAACCTTTTAGAAAAATTATTTGTCATTTTGCAATCATTTTGTGAGATAAAAATCTCCAAAATTCAACAAGATTAGGTAAAAGATAGAATCTAAAGAAATTAATGACTTTTTAGGCATCATGTAGTCACATAATGTTAAAACTTGATGTTGGAATAATTATTGAAGGTATTCTGGTAATTATAACATATTTTGAAATCATTTTTGTCCACAATTTGAGAAAATTTCCAATTAATATAAAAAATAAATTTATGTATTTATAAACCTTTGAAATATAATATAAAGGCTATAATAATTTTCTTAAATTTTTCGGAATTTATTTACTATTTCTAATCAAATATTTAGTATAACAAGGACTAATTTATAAATAAAATTATAATTTGTAAAATATTATTAAAAATTTTATATCCACATATATTACACATAAATAGACTCAATATAATTTTTTAAAAATTTAAAATTCAATAAAATAAATATTTTAATTGTTTTAGGAATTGTAGGGGCATTTTGGTCTTTTTACAAAACTGATTTTCTTGAAAAAATTTCAGAAAAATATCTAAAAAATATTAAAATATTATTCTAAGCATAAAAATGTTTTATTTTCTATAATTATCTACAATTTTCTATATTCTTTAGCTATTTACTAAAAAAATACCTTTTATTTAGACCAATGTAAGGGTATTTTGGTCATTTTACAACTATTTACTTTAAAAATAAATAAAAATATCTATTACATAGATATTGTCATGTGGAATTCAATTATAATAAGTAAAACTTTGAAAATCTTATAGCTAAAATTATAAAATTTTTAATATGGATTAATTTCTAAAAGTTCGGGTGTTACAATTCTCCCCTCCTTTTAGAAATTTCGTCCTTGAAATTTGACTAACCTGTTTCGAAAACATGAGGGTATAGTTCTCTCATCTTGTCTTTTAATTCCCATGTTGCATCCCCTGGGTTGTTGTGACTCCACAGTACCTTCACTAAGACTATTTCTTTGCCTCTGAGCTGTTTAATCTTGTGGTCCTCAATAGCCACAGGTGAGGTTTCATACGTGAGGTTCTCTTTAAGTTGTATATGATCAGATGTTATCACATGAGATGGATCAGGAATATATTTCCTGAGTTGTGAGACATGAAAGACATCATGAAGGTTGGAAAGATGAGGTGGTAAAGCAATTTGGTATGCAACATTACCAATCCTATAGGGTCCAATGAATTTAGGAGTAAGTTTTCGAGACTTAATAATTCTGCCTACCCCAGTTGTAGGCATAACTTTCAAGAATACATGGTCACCTACTTCAAATTCAAGAGGTTTTCTCCTTTTATCGTAATAGCTTTTTTGTCTGCTCTGTGCTGTCCGCATCTTTTCCTAGACCATCTTCACCTTCTCAGTAGTCTGTTGCAATATTTCAGGTCCCACAATGAATTGTTCTCCAGCCTCAAACCAACATAAAGGAGTTCTGCATTTTCTCCCGTACAGAGCTTCATATGGTGCCATGCCTATGCTAGAATGGAAGCTGTTGTTGTAAGTGAACTCAATGAGTGGCAAAAATTTGTCCCAGCTTCCAGTTTCTTCTAACACACAAGCCCTAAGAAGATCTTCTAATGATTGAATAGTCCTTTCAGACTGTCTATCAGTTTGCGGATGATAAGCTGAGCTAAGTCTCAACTTCGTTCCTAAGGCTTCGTGAAGACTCTTCCAAAAACGTGAGGTAAATCTGGGATCCCTATCTGAGATGATGCTTGAAGGAACACCGTGCAATCTGACAATTTCCTTGAGGTAAAGTTGAGTGAGCTTTTCCAATGAATACTTCATATTGATAGCTAAGAAATGAGCAGATTTTGTTAATCTGTCAACAATCACCCAGACAGCATCGACCTTTGAAGAAGTTGCTGGTAGTCCAGTGACAAAATCCATTGCTATGTTGTCCCATTTCCATGCAGGTATATGTAGAGGTTGTAGATCTCCAAAAGGTTTCTGATGTTCAATTTTGGCCTTTTGACAAATCAAACAAGCTGCTACGTACATCGCTATTGCCTTTTCATTCCTTGCCACCAGAATATTTTCTTCAAATCTTGGTAGCTCCAGGATGTATACTCAACTGGCTTTTGTGAGCTTCTTCGAGAACAAGCTTCCTCAATTCTTCATCATCCGGTACACATATTCTATCTTTGAACCGAATTATTCCATCTGCATGTTTCTCGAAGTCCATTTCTTTCCCATCTTCTCTTCCTTTCAATCTTTCTTGCAAATATTCATCTTTTTCTTGTGCTTCCTTTATTTGAGTTAAAAACTCATTTGTGACTTTCAGCGTTCCAACTCGAAAACTTGTGGATTTCATATCCACTGGCAAATTCAAATCCCTGAACTTCTCCACAAGTTCGAGCTCTTTGATCATCATTGTTGAAGCGTGCAAGGATTTTCTACTTAAGGCATCGACGACTACATTAACTTTTTCTGGGTGATAGTGCAGTTCAAAATCATAGTCTTTGAGGAATTCCATCCATCTTCTTTGCCGCATATTTAGCTCTTTTTGAGCTTTTATGATCGCTAAACACTTCAAATCTCGCACCATAGAGGTAGTGTCTCCATATCTTTAGTGCAAACACTATTGCTGCTAATTCGAGATCGTGAGTTGGATAGTTTTCTTCGTGTGGTCTCAATTGTCTTGAAGCATATGCCACAACTTTTCTATTCTGCATTAGAACACATCCTAATCTTTGTCCTGATGCATCACAGTAATTCTCGAAGCTTCCGTGTGGATCTAAGCTGATAATTAACTAACTATCAACTAAAAGTTTTCTTTACATGACGAATTACCAATAACCGTAAATTATAACTAAAATCATGATATAATCACATGTCATTATAATATATTTATACTAAGTTGTATATCTGAATTGATTCGACCTTAATCTTTTTAACCCAGTCTTAAATTGAACCCGCATATCTCGGGTTTTATCGGATCTAGAGTTGGGTTGGAGTCTAAATAAATTTCCTGAACTATTTTTAAAACTGGATGAAGGACCAATGTAACCCGTCTCAACCCATCCTAGTAACATACCTACTTCAAAATTTATAACACTTAAAAATTTTGTGACAAGAAATACGATAATATGACGTGAAAATAAGAAATTAGGAATGAAAAGATCCACATAAAACGACACGACATTCTATTCACTTTCCGTGTGGAAAACAACAGCAATTGCTTTTTAAATTATTATTAAAGAAAACAACAGGAATTTGATAATAAGTATACTTAACTGACATCTAGAGTCTAATGGAAAAAAAAAAGAAAATATAAATAAACATCTTGAGTCTACAGATATTCATATATATTACCTTAATCACGTGGTTACAATTTTTTAAAATAGGAGTGGGGCCTTTCGAATCTTGAAGTTGATTTCCAACACTTGGAGCAAGTAGCAACACATGCTGCCACCATATTTTATGCATTCAATTGGTTTGGAAGCTTTAGCACATGAATTTGCTCGACAAGATATTTCTACGATTTTATTTTTGACTGTTACACGCGATTTTTATTTTGAGCGAATCATTCTAATTTAATTCTTTCCTTTTCTTTTTATGTGAAATCGTTTTTTTCTAATATATAAATCAATAGTATTTTCCCCTTCCAAAAGGCATGTTCTATTTTAATAATTATACTACTACAAGTCTACACTATTTTTCTCTTGCAACCGTTATACGTACATTTTTATTTTTTTTTCCAAATTACATACGACATCTCTCGCCTTCTTTATCTCATTCCTTTTTTTCTTTCCATACAATTTCCTTTAATTTTACTTTTTTTTTTATACCTCTCTTCCCACTCTTCTCATATATTCGGTAATCATAAGTATGAAATTTTAAAAGTTAGCACAAATATAAGATTAAAATTCACATAAAATTATTATTTTCATGGCTAAAGACTCACACACACCAGTTCAATGGTTTATGCTTTTTTTATCAGCAATTTTTTTTTTATGAGAGCATTAGAGTGTTTTGTTCACGACAAGCTAACGATGTGACCTTAGATTAGAAGTCTAAGGACAATGACTCCGTAGTTGCCTTAGTGAAAATTGTGACATGTCCCCCAACTCGGTGGTCTAGGTCTTAAAAACGTATGTTGGAGGGTACCTCCTAAGTAGGTAGGGTATCGTGGGTAACTGTCGTGGTTAGTGGCAGTTAAATCTGGTTAACTTGGGACCAATATGCACGGTTTGTTGGCTCGTCCGTCGACCTGTTGATCCTGAGACTGGCCGGCAGACTGCTCCAATGCTCTTAGGATCTTGGTCCTATGGAGATGATGACGGACCAAGCATCTAGCCCGCTGCGTGGGCGGGGTGCCTAGCCATAGCGGTACATGTTCAAATGATGACAACATAACATAAGATTACATAATCAACTTAAAAGAAAGTTTAGAGGAGAAAAACACCAAGAGAAGAAAGGTAAGCAAATATCACCCTTTTTGAAAATCCAAGTCCAAAATCTAAAACGTATGAAATAGAGTATCTCATTAACATGAAGCCGCTCTTCCTTGAAAATAAAAGCATATTATGTTTGAGAGTCAAATAGACCAAACTGTAGCAAATGAAATAATCATGCTGAGCTTACGCGCCCTTTTACCCCGTAGCAACCCACGAAACAAAAGAAATGAGGCTTTAATCGATAATGGGAAAGTCACAGGAACACCAAACCAACCCAAAACACCAATCCAAACTTGACTAACATTATGTCAAAGAAGAAACAGATGAGAAGTGTGCTCTTGGTATTGCCACATAAGGTAAATTGAGAAGGCTATGATCCCATAAAATGTTTTTCGTACTCAAATTTAATAGTAGGATTGCGATGTAGGATTATCTGCCATGTAAACACCAAATGGTTTATGCTTATTTCCTCTAAGTGTGTGTTTGGATTGACGTCGGATCACATTAAATCACGTTACGATAGATAAATCAAGGGTTGAGAAAAATTTGACAGATAAGCCGAGGCGGATCCAATAAACGCAACAAAAACTAACGTTGAAGTGGATCCACGTTAACGTGAATTCACTTTTATCCAAACAGACACTAAGTGTTTTTGGGTTTGAGCCTTTGTAAATAGAAAAAAATCCTCTTTGAAAAATTTAACCTCAACAAGATATAAGTGTTCGTGACTCAAATATGATTACAATTTATATGGACATTCCTGTGACTAGAATAATCTTTGGACACTACTTATTATTAATAACTCTTCGTGAACTATGAATTTTCCCAATCCAATTATTGAATGATATGACATTATCATAATGATTGTTCATTCTAAATTTTAGAAAATTTAAACATATTTATAAACGACATATATTTATATTTTAAAAAGTATTATTTTTTGCTAAATAAAAATAAATTCATGAAATTTCAACAAAATTTTAAAACATATAAAATTTTGTATAATTAATCGTAATTAATAAAAACTATAATTTTAACAATTAAATTATTAGATTGGTAAAATTTAATGTTTATATTAAATCATTAATTAAAGAAAGTAAATCTAACAATACTTTACTGTTTAAATAAATGAATCCACACTCAAAATTAGTGATATATATATATATATATAAAATAAAGTTCCGGCATTTGAGTTGCTAAAGCCCACAGGTTAAGAAATATTGACGTGAAAGGAATATTGTTGCTTAAGAAAACAGAGGCAAGAAAACAACTCCAAGAAAATGAAACTCATCTTGATGACTTTCGGTGCTACAAGAGTTTCGCCTAATTATAGTGATATGATCATCATGCATTTTTTAGATGAATAATTATATTAATGAATAACGTCAATATAATATAATTGGACAAAATGCCAAGCATGTACTATTTAATTGACCAAAAGGTACCTTTTGTTCTTTTAATTTTTATGTTTATTTTATTTTGGTTTTTTAATTTTTTGATGTTTCATATTAATTTCTTAACTTTAAAAAACGTTGCCAAGAGCTTGTAGTTCAAATGACATGAAGAGAAGCTCTTGGAACTTGAGAAGAGGGGTTTGATCTCTAGTGGAGTATAATTAGGAGTAGTTTTAGGAATAGTGTAATGTGGGGATGTGTGTTTGGCCGATAAAAAAAATTTTAAAAAACGTTTCATTTTTATCCTAACTATTAGCTCCATTATTAGTAAATTTAAACCGTGATAATGACGTTAACTTTACGTCTCCATCATTAAATTCGCAGGAGAGTCTTTCATTTAAAAAGTTAACGTTGTCATTATTGTTCTATTAAATTTACTAACGAAATTGACAATTACAATAAAAATGAAACATCTTTTAAAATTAAGGGATTAATATAAAACAACAAAAAGTTAAAAGATCAAAATAACATAGACATAAGAATTAGGAGAAAAAAAAGTGTATTTGACCTATTTAATTTTAAGCTAACTAACTTCGTTGTTACATATGAAAGTCAGAACACACACTCATATTAATTATTTTTTCCTTTGTTGTTTTTACGCGTTATTCTTTGTTATCGTAGAAATAAACAAAGAGAACATCGTATAGAATCAAATAAAAAGCAAAGCTTTGGATCTAAGAAATTGGGATATCCTCGTAAGTTAGAACTTGGAAATTGGTTGCATAAAGGCAGGATCAATTATTATTCAAAGGTTTTCTTTTCTCAAGAGAGCATAGGAACCAGAAAGAAGTTCAAAGAGTTGGGTGTGTACGTGAAGAGAATCGGTCCAGTAATTTACTAACAACTCTTTATCTTTATAGTTATGGTACGTGTTAATCGCTGATTTTGTGAAATGTCTGAAATAGTCACTAATTTCATGTTTTGTAAGTCACTTTCATTTTTGCGTTAAGTAATATTTGACAAAATATCTACATGAAACACCAAATATCTATGTGTTATATTATTTGACACATAGAGTTAACGTAAGCATTCGAACGATATTTCGGGCCAAAACACAATAGTTTGAGGCCCAAAATTACGTTTTGTTATAAGTGATTTGAAGGAATTTGGTTACTTGTGACATAATAAAATTCTATTTTAAGCTCTAAAATACTATGTTTTGACTCCAAAATATCGTTTGGTCATTTAAGTTAATTTATGTGTGTTAAATAATATGTTACCTAAGTACTTCATTAATGTTATTTAATGGCAGAAATTAAAATAACCTTCTTCAAAATATGCAAAATTACAGACTACTTCAAATATTTTATAAAATTAAAAATTAAAACGTGGTGGGATTTTAAAGTTGCGAGGACCATTTTATAAATTATTCGTAGAGAATCTTATTAGACTCTGACACGTGTTGATACAATATATGGTTACAAATGGATATCGACGCGAAAATATAGGAAGGGCGAATACGATAGGTCATTCCCCAATTTACAAACAGCCAAATAAAATGCATAATGCTCAGGAAAAAAATAAAATAAAATGCATAGTACACAAGAAAAACGCATTTGTTAGAGAGAAAAGTAATTATAATGTTCCATCTCCTGGAATTATGAGAATAATATTTTTCACAATTTTGATTATAATTTTTTTTGTATAATTTGTATAACTTTCTTATTTAATATTTTTGTTAAAAAAGGAAAAATTGTAGTGGAACTAATTAAACAATTATAAGTTATAGAAGTGATACAAATTCAAAATTGTACACCAAATTTTATTGGAGATAATAACACTTCCTCCAACACCAATAAGTAACAGCTAGGATTGAGGATCCATGTATATAGCCAGAGACGAGGAACCATTGACATTGCCACACGCTACTCTTTATGTGTTTTTTAGGTGGCATTTATGATATTAAAAAAAATAAATTCAACAATCTAAAATACACGTTATATATAACATTTAGGATAGTTGACTCAATTTTCTCTAACGCTTATTCTTATTATACTTATTTTTTATTTTTGAATTTACACAAATTTTCTTAATATTTAAAATTTTATTACACTTATTCTGATCGAGATATTACATTTAACTTATGAGGTTTGAAATTTATTACACTTATCCCCTCCATAAAGATAAGTGTAATTTTAAAAACCAAGAGAGAATAAATGTATTAACCACAAGTCTAAACTGGTATAATTATCTTTAACAATTAAAATGACATAGTATTTTTTTATTGTAATATTAAATTAATAGTTAAAAACCCACTAAGTGCCACCTATTTTTTATTAGTGGTGTTTTGGCCTTTGAGGTGTAATTGTTGAAAAATAGTCCGAACCAATTATAAGAGAAATTTGTGATTGAGTTTGGTTTGATTGAAAAAAAAAAAAAGATAAAAACTAAATTAGACCAATTCTTTTGGTTTGATATTGTTCGATTAATTTAATTTTGTTTTAGTGTATTTATCATAAAAAGCCGTGATTAATCTTTTCCTTAAAATTAAGTTTATTCGAAATGTTTTTGGATGACTACAAAATGGTTAATTTAGTTTAGAGAGAACAATAAAAGTATAAAACACTTATGGGAGATTCTTAGGGAGAATCGACGAGAACGCACTTTATAAACATGTCTCTTTGAAGCCCTAGCTCGCTCTCCTTACTGGTGGAGGATTTTATTGCTTTTTGTCAAAAGGGAAGACCATGAGAGGAAGATGATGATAGGAAGGTGTGTAGCATGGGGTTGTTTTAGTTTCTGGATAAAGGGAAAAAATGTCCTTTGAATGTTCTCCCTATTTCCCTTTTATAGAGTTGTTTTCTACATTTTGCTTGTCTTGGAGAACAAGACAATCACAAGTTTCTAGGCAAGTTTGTCACTTAGCGAAGGTAAACAGTAAGGTAATCAGCAAACCGTGATAAAAAGGCTAATGAGTTAGAAATGGCAGGTTGCTCAGCAAGCATACATCAGGGATAGTAACTGCGCATTACAGAGGGCACAACTTTTGCTATCAATATAGAAGGTCCATATTGTGGTGCTTTTGACGATTGTCAATCCGACGGTGAGAAAGGCACCAATAATGACAATGATTTTTGTTGGTTTTGCAATACCAATTGTTGTGCATATCTTGAGTCGTGCTCATGTGCAAAAGGTGTGGAGGAAGAGATGATACTATATCTACATCATGCACTATATGCGAAGCAAAAGTTTTCTAGAACTAGAATGTAAATCGGAACAAGTAATAGTATTGGGGTAGGAAGGATTCCATAATGCAAATTAAAACGAGTCGAGGGAAATGAAGAATTTGAGAGCTAGGTTCAATATCTAAAATTGGGGAAATTTGTACAATCCTGTCCACCAAGCTGACCCTCATCACTGTCTGGTACTAGTATTTGTTTTGGCACTACGCCATATACTGAAACCACACTTTAATGACGGTCAAAACCTCCTCGGTGGTGGGAGTATTTAGGCTGTGTTTGAAAAACAGACTGAAATCTAAGACTTTTAGCTTTTGGCTGAGATTATGGCTGTGATGTTAGTTTATTGGTCAGAATTGTTTAGTAAAATAAGTTGTGTAATAAGCTGAAATATGTTAAATGACCAAAAAAGACAAAAAATATTATATTAATATTTAATATAACAGTAATATCAAATAGTGGTGGGTATTTTGTGATTTTTAAAAATAAATATTGAAAGTCCATCCTTAGAAGCCAAAAGCCTTTTGAAAGAGCTTTGTAAAAGTTAGTTACAAAAGCCACAATTCTATAGCTAAAAGTCTTATTTTTATAATTACCAAACAACGACAAAATTTTTTGAAAGTCAAAATTTCCAAACCTTCCCAAACATAGCCTTAGTTTGGGAGGCATGGTAAAGTTAGATGAAAGTACATAGGATTAAAATATCCAAATCAAGAAAAAGAAAAAAGATTCAAAAGATTAAGAAACAAATACAAAAGAATAAGAAACAGATTCAAATGAAATAAGGAGAGAAAGAGGAGAAGAAAGTTCTTAATTTATTTGATACATTCCTCTATTTCAAATTAAATAAACCCTAAAAACAATAATATAAAAATCAAACAAATATATTCTAATGATAGACAAATCCTAATTAATTGATAAAAGATTAATTCTAAGGCTTCGTTTGACCCGATTTATTTTTGGTTTATATGCGGCTTTTACATAAAAGATAAAAATAAGAGCTTAAAAAAACTGAAAGTTGCTTGGCAATTTCATTATTTTGTACTAAATTACTTATGAGTAAAAAACTATTTGTTTAATAAAAGTATTTTGTATCAACTTTTTTAAATTACATATCATTAATTGTCACTTTTATTTGATATAAGAAAATAAATTATCAATATAAATTTTTTAAAATTAAAGTTGCAATAAAAAATAATTCTTTGATAAAACTCAAGATTTTTTTTTAAAAAAAAAAACTGAACACAATACAAATTTACTAAAAATAATAATTTAATATTAAAAAATTTTAAATATATAAAATTCATAAATATTAAAGTGAAATGAATAATTGATAAATAAGAAGAAGACTTTTTGAATAGCGAATTGCTATTTTTACAAAAAGGGAAGTAAAAAATATTCAAAATTTTCAAGTGTTCATTAGAATATTCAGGTATTAATTACGACGGAGTCGCAAAATAAGCCAAGTTTTTTTTAAAAGCTCATATTTCTAGCTTCCGGCTTAAAAGCCAACTTTTTGCATTTATACACGAAAAAAAAAATCAGGTTAAATTTAAGAGGTTTACCATATATTCTGTTTGACCCAGCTTTTACTTATAAGAGGAAGACAACTCAAAAAAAACTGGGTTAAACACTATCTAATAATAATAAAGATAAAGCAAACTAATCTTAAATAATTGGTAAAAGATAAATCTCAAAAAAGATAAAAATAAATAAAGACAAATCCTAATTAATCCTAAATATATAATTGATAAAAATAAATACTCTGTTCTTCCTAACCATCTATCAGTTTTGCAGAGTATTTGGTCAATGAGTATATTTCAAAACTAGCATTCTATATAGTAATATGGAGTATTTCAAAGTTTGTGTTTAGCTTTTGGTGAAATATACATTTCTTTGGTTTGAAATGAATTTCTTCAACCTTGTCCAACATGTGAACACCCCCATTTGCGTTGAAACTGAAATGGTAAATTAATATATATTCCATTAAAAATAGAAAAGTCCGAAGAATGTCTTATTCGTTGTCAATTACTATTGGTCTTCCTGTCGGCTAGTTCTGATATTCAAAATCCAAAGTCTAAAATCCATTACAGAAAAGATAGACTTATCTTTAAACCACGTAGTACTTAGCAAATTTAAGACAAGAAACATTTTTAGGAAATTGACAAACATTGCATCCCCTAAAAGCTATATATATTAGTAAGATATTAAAAAATTTCATGTCAATTAGAAATATAATTATTATAAAATATATAAGTAGTGTGATAATTCTCTTCTTATAAATTAGTGTTTAAAAATGAGTTAGATCACTTAAATTTAAGATAGTATTGAAGTGTTACTAATCTCAATATTAACCACTCGCATATGGTCAGTTCTAGACATTGACCATTCTCCTATTTTAAAAGTGAGTAATTAAGCCAAATCAAAACCTAAAAATGTATGTTGAATTAGAATCAATAATCACCAAAATGTTTATAAGATTCATAGTAGTTCCATTACATTCCTTTACTTTAATAAAGGCTCAAAAACTGTTAGTATGACTTATGGTGGTGATGGGTACCTATAGAGATTTTAATGTTTAACACTACAAAAGAAAAATCTGTTTAGTAATTAACAAAATGTTTTAACAACTAATTAGTGATCAAAATAGCTTACAATTAACTCAATATTTAACAACCAATATGTTTATAAGGTTTGATAGTAATTAATGACTTTTTTTTTTAGTAATTAACGATTTTTTTTTATCTTAAAGTAAACGCAGTTAATATAGACTTTGTTTAACGAAAATGTCATTAGTATAACTATTAAAGATCTTTATTTAGAGTATATAAATGGGAGGGGCTATTACCATTCCATTGTCTCTATTGAGATGTTAGATTGACACCACCTAATTTGAGTCTGTCATCATCCCAATAGCATGGAAATGATGTTGTTACCCTCTCAATTTCGGACACTAGAATCTGAAAGTTGAATGGTATGTAACATTTAGTTTTTTAAAGACAATATTTTGAAATTTTGGAATAGGAGCATTCGAAATTGGGGGTGATTGGGATGGTGTTACCATCGAGTTAAACTCTAGACATTTGTGTCTGGAAATGACAACTTTGTCAAAAAATAAAAATTGGATAAATTGCATAAAGTACCCTTGAGATTTTAGAAAATAGCACAAACCACCAAACTTTGAAAAAATTAGCGGTCTACACCATTTTCTCAAATAGACAATAACCTTAGTTAAATCTCTCTATTTTTTTCTCTAAATAAAAAATCAATTTTCTTGTATGCTTTTTTGACAAAATTCATCTAATGAATTTTCTCAAAAATTATTTTTTCATAAAATAAAAAAAATTATTTGTGAATAAAAAATTATTTTTTTGTAAATTAGAAAATAAATAATTTACAAATGATGATGGTATTTTTTAATTTATAATTTTTTTATTTTATGAAAAAATAATTTTTGAAAAAATTCAGTAGATGAATTTTGTAAAAAAAAGCATACAAAAAAATTAATTTTTTTATTTATAGAAAAAAAATAGAGAGAGATTTAACTCTGGTTAGTGTCTATTTGAGAAAATGGTGTAGACTGTTAATTTTTTTTAAAGTTTAGTGATTTGTGCTATTTTCTAAAACCTCAGGGGTACTTTGTATAATTTATCCATAAAAATTACTAGGATAACGCCAAACACAACTTGGGTGGTGTCAATCTCAGCCTCCTCTCTATTGTCACTCCTAATTAACCATTTTGTATGTTAAATATTTTGATTACATTGGTTAAAAAATAAATTTTAATTTACAAAATATTTAAGGAAGAGTGACAATAAATATAATAGAGTGATAATAGACCATTTTATATAAATTAATAATAGTATATAAAAAAATTTATGCCTATGCTATAACGAATTAATTTTATTGAAAAAAATCTATACCAAGCAAGGTCGCTAACCCCACGTTCAATACTTTTTTTGGTTCATAGGAAAGTAGTTCAACCGAGGATCGAACCTCGTACCCACACACACATATCTCGATGTGCTCACCAACTGAGTTACATGATCAGGACTCATGTTCAATACTTTAGTAAATGAAATTGTTTGCAGTGGAATTTCTTTTATAAGCTATAGGAAGAAAACTGAAAAATGCATATAATCTTAAGATTTTTTTTTTAACTTGTGTAATATTATGCACAAATTAAGAAATCAAAGATAAAAAAATTATTATTAAAAAAAAAGTTTAATTTAATTGTGTATGACATATAATTAATATTTTTTTATAGTGAAAGTGGGTAATAATTCACATGTACTAAGTTTTTAAGGTTTGGAAGTTGGAGGTCAAGATTCTAACTAGAATATAGGATGTTAGTTTAGGATAAATATGTATTTAGGATTAAATACTAGTCTATTTGCCAAAAAAATACATGTTAAAAAAATCCTAATCTTAACCGGAGTATTTAACTTTATTTTTGTTTTTAACTAAGATACTATCGTGGATCTGATTAACACTGACCAGATTGGATTAATCATACTTCGGGAATGCAAAGTGCAAAGCACTCATGATTCAACACAGATTATTAGGTACGTGCTGTGCATAACCCTCATCTGATCTATTTGCAATTATTTTGCTTAGGAACAAAAATGGAAGCATGTCCAAATTACCTTCACCAAACATTGAAGAAAACAAAAACAACAACCGTACCCACAATTTTCTCTTTATTCTCCCGCAAGTAAAGACCATAAAATATCTAGGAGAAAGGAAAATGAATAATAGCAATATTAATACACGATCCGAAAACCAAAAGTGGGGAAAGTACACACTACAAACCCTTTTGTGCACGAGCATCATATATGGTACAGGAGACACAGTGTTGCCCTGAATTGTAACCTTCCATGCTGAATCAAATTGGCCAAGGCATATCATTAAGAGAGACCAAATCATGTGTATGTATTTACATTTTTCCAATAGACCCCGGCAAAATTGGGTATTTTTTAGAATTTGAGTTTGGACTTAACTCATTGTCAAAAGTTACTTCATAGGAGGAGGATTGTCACACCACTTATATATTATATGGTGGTTTTCTTTCTGGTCAATATGAGACCTGATATTAACAGATAAATTTTATTATTATATTTATATATTTATATTTATACCCCAAATAACCAAATCCAAGTCCGTATCGGGAAGCCGTCACTTGGGGGCCACTAGTCACAACTCACAAACATCTAATGTGCTCCCCTGACCCATCTTACACGTGAACCTGTCTTTCCTCCCATCATCACTTGAACTTTCTTTTTAATTCTTTTTTCTTCCTAGGTTATCCATGTCCAAAATAATAATAATTAATTTTCTTTTTAAAATTAAACTCATATGAAATAATTGTTTTGATAACAACAAAACGTCGTTCTATTCCCACAATTAAAACATAAAAATCTCTACACAAATATTTAGTGGACGAAGGCGCCACAATTCACCACATCAACTTTGTTTGTGCATTGCATATATTATAATTCACAATGATGAAGCTGGCTTTGGGCATTTTTGAAAAACACATGGAAGAAGTAGTATTAATTTTATTAAGTTTTGGATAATGCATTGCATTGGGATCATATATACATTCATACATGTCTCTCCTGACATCTCTTTAAAACGTTGTTTCTACTTTCTTGTACGTGCGTCGTGCTCACGATTCCCTTCCAACGGATGCGACACACACACGAACGACCAATCTACACTCATCTCCTACTTTTCCCCTTTTTCATTTTATTTCTTCTTCTATCTTATTATTATCGCAACAACAAAAAAGAAAGCCTTATGTATTTCCTCAAAAAAAAAAAAAAAAAAAGACGTATGTATATCCAAAATAATTAATTAATTACCACTTTACCAGACATATATTATGGGACTCCTTTGGCAAAATGACGGATGTATACAAACGCAATTCATCATCACACCTCCTCGTAAGAAATGATATGATGTTTGAACTTAATATATATATACCCGTAAAATATATATATCTCTTATTCTAGTGGTTTGAAATAAAACTATTTTGTAAGTTTTATGTATAACTTAGTATATTAATATTGTATTTTGTTAACACTACGTACGTGTATATGTATACATGAAGAGACAAGTTCTATTAAACAAATATCTCGAGAAGTCAAAATTCTCTTATTTATAATAATTTTAAATTTGAAACAAACATGTTGATGTAAGATTGAAAGTGAATATACAATTAAGGTTTTTTTTTATATATATATTTTTTAAAAGTTTCATACAGCCCAAGCAAAGAGGTTATTTATATTTATTTCTTGGGTATCCTATTAACTTTTTATCAAAATTGAAGACTAATATCATGTATGGATTGACGGAGGTAAAATTAATTTTGAGTTGAACCGATTGTATTTATTGATTTTAAACATAATAAATTATAAGTAAAATTGATTTAACTTTAAAAAATTAGGATCAGAAAATTGATTCTAAAAGATAATAATATTTAGATACTCTTGTCAAAAATTAGGTTTTGTAGCATAGGTATGATGCATAATTAAATATGAAGTAAAAACAACAAAAAGTTATTTCTCACAAAACTTAAATTTTATATCCAGAATCAATTCAGACCCACAATTACAAAAAATCTATTCTAATCCAAGGCAAACCATAATTTCGATGATGCATAAACTAAATCAAGCATGCACTAACTCATCAAGCATAAAGAAGTTTGTCCTCTCAACTTTTTTTTTTCTGTCTCTAGAGTTTAAGCTGTGACTCTATCTGAATTATAAATTATAATGTACCTCAGTAAAGGTTATTTATAATTCAAAATTAAATGAACATAAAATATTTTGAGAATTATTTATTTGATGCACCAAATATTAAACGTTATGTTCGAAAAAAGAAAATAAAGTAAAATTATTATGGAAGTGTAACCTATTGTTTTTAAAAAATAAGGCTAAATCAGTTTTGGCTTTAGTGCGAAAAAAAAAAAAAACAAATAACTTTTGAGCAACCGGCTAATGCAGTTTCTTTCAATAATCTTGAGAAATGTTGTCCAAAAACAAAAACAATAAACTTGAGAAATTATGTGTGATAGTTTTTTTTTTCGTTCTTTCTAAAAAATTAATTAAAAATAATGCTTAAAAAAAGACAAATGGATCAATAAAGTACTAGTATAATTTTGTGGTATGTCCATTGTTCTCTATTTAGGTACGTTACATGTTTAATGGTCGCTAGTTTCCAAAATCGAAAGGATAGGGTCCCTTGCAAAATCAGTTCCGGACCTTAACTTTTTGTTAACCACCAAACATCAAATCTAAAAGCTCTTTGCCTCAATAATTCCTCAGTCGTGCAATCAAATCACACACAAGAAGCAAGATTTATTTATTTTTTAAAAAAGTGTCCGTCGTTCAAGTGTTATCCTCATCCGAAAATGTTTCAAAACAACATTTCGTATACGCGTGTTCGGTTAAATCACCACACACGCAAGTTTGGAACGGGAAATTTGTGCAGTTCCCAAACACGGTGTTACTAATCGGGCTTCTTTAGCTTTCAGGAAAGAAACTTCATCCACGATAAATCATTATCAAGTTTCCATTATGAATAGGCTGTTTCTCTGTGCCTGCCACACCATTCGGTGACTCACCCACTGAGTTTGTTACACTGTGGGACTTCCCTTAGGGATGTTAAAATGGGCCCGGCCCGTTGGTCTGCCAAAAATAAATAGGTTGAGCTGAAATTTTTGACCCGTTCACTTATGCAGCCTGTCCCGCCTAGCCAGCCCGCGGGCTACAAAGGTGGAGGGTGAGAATTCTTTTATAAAAAAAAATTGATAGGGTCAAACAAAAAATGTCTATACCAAACAAAAACATAAAAAAAAATTAAGCCCATAGTTAAAAATAATAAAAAAACAATTTTTTGTATGATGCAAAAAGCAAATAAAAAAAGATAAATTTAGATTTTTTTATTGTTTTTTAATTATGAGACGGGCTGACAGGCCGGCCCGTGGCCCGCCTAATTTTTAAAGTGACGGGCCGGGCTAGCAAAACGAGTCCGTATCACTTTTTGGCGGGCTAGGCGGGTCACGGGCCAAACAGGCCGGACTGGCCCATTTTGCCACCCCTAGCTTCCCTGCTTATACAGTTACACTTTCTTTTTTTGTTTTCTAGCATATTCTACTATTCTTAAGGCCCAAGGAAAATCCTGCAAAAAAAGGCCGAAAAAGTCACGTACGGCCCAAGCCCAAATAACAGATGGGCCTACAAAAGACGTGATAACGATTTAAGAAAACGAAACGTATGTAGATCCGAGAAGAACAAGCAAGCATGGATAGGAAGGAAGATAGTGAAAAGGCGAAGCCCCACCTGATCTTCGCGTACGGCACGCTGAAGCAAGGATTTCCCAACCAATCACTCATCGACAATCTGATCCGCAAAGACGACGTCGTTCTGATCGGCACGCGCTTCACCCACGACCCGTACCCGTTAGTCTGCGGACCCCACGGCATCCCTTACCTAATCAACCTACCCGGGTCGGGGCATCGGGTGAAGGGCGAGGTTTACGCCGCGTCCGCCGCCGCAGTGGCTGTTCTGGACGAGTTCGAAGGAGTGAGCGCGGGGTACTACGAGCGGGAGCCGGTGGTGGTGGAGGCGGAGAGCGGGGGGACGGTGGAGGCGGAGGCGTATTTTGCGCACAGAAGCTTCGGGGAGAAGCTGTGGAAGATGAAGGGAGAAAATGGAATGAGAGAGTATGGGGAGAAGGAAGCGATGGAGTATGTGAGGAAAGAGGAGAGGCCTGGTGGAAAAAACGCCATTCTTGACCTGTTTCGTTAATTTGTGTCTGAGAACTGAGAAGAATTAGATTAGAAGAGTGGTCAACAATGTGGGAGAAAATTCTCAATCCCCCGTAGGCATGACTCTGCTTAATTACTATGCTATAATGCTAATCCCTTTGATAATTGTTGTTTGTGTAGTAGTTTTTTAAAAATTAGTAGTAAGTGTTTCGGATTTGTGATCTGCCAGTATGATGTTACAACCCAAGGGATTATTGGTTTTAGGCGAGATTTCTGTATATATGCTTATTGAGAATGTATTTTGTAACTGATTATTCATGTTTGTTTACAAAGTACTAACTTGTTGTTCCAATCATATAGTTTTTTATTTTTTTTATCGGCTAAACATACGTTCTCACATTACACTATTCTTAAATTTATTCTAAATCTACTCAACCGGGGATCGAACCCCCCCCTTCAAACTCTAAGAGCTTCTTCTTATGTCATTTGAGTTAAAAACTCTTGACCGTGGTTCGATCCCCAATTGTTGTACTTTTCTATGAATCAAAAAAGAATTACTAACTTGTGAGAGTTATTTTCCAACATACTTTATATAGTTATATTTTGCACTTAAAAAAGTTTGATTATTTTTTTAAAGCTTTTTGTCCTAAAAATTGGACATTATTTCAAAAAACTTCAAAATTACTTCTCACAGATTAAAATTATCTTAAAAGTTGCTTCTAACAGCAAATACATCCAAACAAAAATTGATTACATTTCACACAATCAATTTTTTCACAGTTTATTGTCGCAATTAATTTTAGCTAATCCAAACACACTCTAAGCTACTATGTTTTTTCCTATTTTCACAGTGTATTTAAAGACCTTACCCGTAATGTTATTATTTTTACAAAAATCATCCTTGTCTAAAAAAATATAAGTGTTGAGAGTTAAAAATTTTCAGTAAAAATTGTATTTATGTAAATTCTCATTCTCTTCATTTGGTTTTTTATTTTTCCATTCATGCAGCCATAAATGCAGATAAATCTGCAAATTTAGTTTTCCCTTCCTATCTATTTGACAATCTTCATCCATTTATGAAGCAGCAATAGAGCTAATAGTAGAAAGAGAGGAGCAACTAGTGGTGAAGTGATATACAAAGAGATATATAAATGAGTTTAAACATTAAACTTTTCTGGTTTAAATCAAATTAGTTGACAATTAAGTTTTTTGAAAATCTTATTTACTCGAATTTTTTGTTGTTGTGTATTATACAAAATAAAGAAAAATATATGTTTTATTTTTAAGTGAGATTTCTAATAAAAAAAATATGAACCATACCAAATAACCTCTACGTGCGGACAAAATTCTACGATCGGCAGCTTAGATGAATTTCACAATGAATAAATAAATAAAGGTTAATATTTTTCTAAATATAAATCCCTAAAAAAAAAAGTTTGTGTTCTTTTTTATAAGCACATAATATAAGAAATTAAAGTACTTATTATGATTTTTTCGCTTAATTAATGAAAATAGAAAAAAGTTGGTTTTGAAATGAAAATGAGTTTTAAATAAATATAAAATTGAATATTTATGATACTTTTTAAAATATCAATATATTTTATTAATATCAACACTTTTTTTAATTTTTGTGATATTTATTTGAGGAATTTATAATTAGGAATGTAGTAGTAACTTTTTTGAAGAGGATACATGGAATTTTGAACTTTTATTTTACTTACTCTATTCTGTTCCTCATCAAAGAAAATTTTATAGGCTCAAAATATTGGAAATGGCCCTCACTAATGGGTGCTCACGTTATTTAACACGAAACAGTTTGTGGGGGCTTATTTTCACTAATTAGTGGGGGTTTTTTGTTCGTTTTCTAGTGGCGTTTGCTGCATTGTTAGTGAAGGTTTGGCCCCGCTAATTAGCGACGGTCATTTGGCCATTGCTAACTTTTAGCAACGCACATTTGCTTGGTTGTCGCTAAATATGGTTTAGCGAGGGTTTTTGCTGGTTGGCGAAGGCAAATGACTCATGCTAAAATCTGTTTTTCTTGTAGTGATCATTTAGATTACTAATTATCAATAACCTGTATTACTTTTGATAGTATGATTTATTACTTTTTCTTTTAGCAATGAAACTTGAAAAGACGCTGAAAGAAGATTGAAGAAGCCCAAAAAAAGGTTAAACACTTATAAGAGTTATGAACCGATCGTTGTTATTCATCTAACGAGGGCCTCTTAAACTGAAGCACATTCAAAAGAGAAAAGCCTACTCTGGCCTTTATGGCTCGAATAGCTTGAAGTACATGTTGTAACTGAGAAGACAACTCTCAATTAACGCAAATCAAGCCATTGGAGTTGAGGGGAAGTATATTATATATAAGAGTAGTTTGGGATAAGAGTAGCTTGATTAGTTAAATTTAGGAGACTTCTGATTGTGTTATTCTTATATTTAAGCATATCAGTTTGTTACTAGGCTATAAATAGGTTATATGATATACTCTATTAAAATGAGTCATGGCTAAAAGCTTAAAAACACTAAAAAAAGGGAAAGAAAGGAAATAATTAAAAGACAATATATTTCTTTTCTATTCATTTCATAATAGGAACATACATATATAGGAAAGGGAGAAGAAAACTCTAATACTATTGGGCCAAGCCCATTACATAAAATATCCAAACATACTAATAATTCTAAATTATAAGATAATACAAACTCTTATTATTATTTCTCTTAAATACTAAATATAAACTTACTATTACCTACTTCTTTCTCTTTTTAGCTATAACCTCTTGTATGTTAGTGTATTCTTAATACTCTTTTTTCAATATATTTGTTGGTTTATAAAAAACTTAATTAATTTTGTACCTTTTATTTAAATTTAATTTAATTTTTTTTTTGGGTAAACTTACTTTAATGTAGTCAATATCATTATATTACATGTACTACATGTATATAATTAAATTAGTGACATAACCGGAAAAATTGATATCACGAGAATGATCTTTTTAAAATGAGTAATTCCTAATTCTCCTAATTCATATTCTTAAAAGTTCTCTTACTTATTCATTAAAGAATGTTTTCAATACTTTTTATAGTTTCAAGATTGAAAGTACATTTAATTCTGAGGAACTACTGAACTCAATCACTTGCTGCCGTTACTCTTCAGTTTTCTGTTGAGGTCTATCCTGTAGAGGTACTCAAATTGGATCAGTGAACGATTTCTAGGTTTCGCCGTAAACCTAATTGGTTACTTCCAATTACGTAAATCAATAGTTCACCTTATATGATAAAAAGAGGATAAATAAGAAAATTTTTAAGAGAATTTAGCATTATTCTTTTAAAATTACTTGTAATTTTTATTGAAGGTAATTTTGTTCTGAGAATAGAGAATGATTTTGATTAAAAACCAATATTAATATCAGCATGCATTTATAAAATTGTTTCAAAAAACCCTTATATATAACATAACAAAAAAAGTTCTATTTTAGTTAATTATTAGGTCAACAACTTTGGATTTTTTGTTTTTTTTAGTTTGGTCTGTCAACTTCATATATTTTAGATCAACAACTTTGGATTGTTGTGATTCTCCAACTTTCGAATCCACTTTTGGGCCTTCTACACATCACCCACTAGGATATAGAAGCTTGCAATAATTTTGGACCCAAAAAAAAAACGAAGCTAGCAATTTATTTGTTTTATTCCAAAAAAAGAGCAAAAATTAAGAAACCAGATATGCTTTTCGCCAGGCCCATTACCATGTCCAGGATATGTTTGGTTTAAACTGTGCCTATGGTTAGGGGAATTCATAACTAAATCAATCAATTTTAAATAGTCAAAACCGATCTAAAAGACATATAACAAAACAAATTGAAAATCGAATAAATCAAAAACTAAAAAAAGGCATAATTTTATCGGTTTGATTCGAATTTTGGTTGTTTCTATCAAAATCGAATCAACCCAGACTAAACTGTATTAACATATATGAATAAATTTTCTATATTATCTATTTTTCTCTTAAAAGATTGAATGACGTGCTTAAAACATTACTTTTATAGTTTGACTTTTTCTTTAATTATAAATATTGTTTGAGTATTTGGAATATATATGTGCGCGTGTTATATATAATATATATATATATATTATATCTACGTTTTTTTATTATAATATTTTCCTTTTTTTATAGTATTTTAGAAGTGAGATTTTATAAAACATTGAAAACAACTAAAATGAATTTATTGTAATGTTTTTTTTATGTCTCTCACCAGGTAAATGATTAATTTTGTGATTATAGATAAAATTATTCTTTTAACTAGAGACTAATGTTCTCTTGATATTTAAATTAAGGTTCTTTTTATTCGAGCATATAACATAATGAGTCTCTACTATTTTGGCACCCGGTTATTGAGAGGGTGCATAGTCGCTTGGCGTCTTGGAGATGTAAATCCCTATCGTTTGATGATAGAGTAGTTCTCTTCAAATAAGTACTCTTTACATTATGAGTTTACTTTTTTCTTTTTTCAAGGCGTCCAAAGATATTATTTTATCTCTTGAATATTTATTTCGTCTTTTTCTTGGGAGGTTGTGAAGGTGTGTAGAAGATTAACTGGGTGAGTTATGAGTCTGTTTGTAAGGCTAAGGAGGAGGGTGGTTTCGACGTAAAGAATTTATACCTTTTTAACTTGGCTTTGCTTGAAAAGTGGATATGGAGCTTAAAAACAGAGGAAGAGTCATTATGGGTCAAGGTGTTAAAAGCAACATTGGCAAGCAGTTTGGTTTGCGGTAATTTGGTTAAATAGTAATAAATTGATCTTTTTTCAAGTGGCCTGAGATGAAAACAATAACTTTGACACGATTTTGGCTCATTCTTGACTATGGTCAAATGCTGCTAATAATTGTTTTCATTATGCTTTTAGGGATTGGATTCTAAACCCGCTATGTTGCTTAACTTACACATAGTTTCTGGATTTTTTCTTTTTTTTGTAGGCTGCTATATTTAGGTAGCTTTACAAGTTATTTTATTATACACGAAATAAAAAATAATAGTTTTTATTCAATATTATATTTATTTAATGTATTACTCCCTCTTGCCCTTATTATAAGGCACATTTGAAAGGATTTTGTGGTCCTTTTTATAAGGTATTGCACAAATTTCATAAAGTATTTATGGTTATTTTCCTTATTTTTCCCTATTAAATGCCTTAACTTTATTATACCAACTGCTAAACACAATATTTAAGGAAGGGTAAAATTGATATATCATCCTACTTTTAAAGAAAATTGATGCAACCAATTGACATGCGTAATTTAGGTATTTATGTTTTATAATAAGGACCAGAGGGAGTATATAAATTAAATAATAAAAAAAATATTTAATTATCATAGCTCTACAGTTTGACCACGATCCAACCAGTGAATTTTAAACCTATGTCCTAACCGGTTCAATAACCGGTCCGATTCTTTTAACAATGGTAATTATCAAGACTACACATGACAGCCTTATCTAGCTTGTATTATTTGGGTTTTATTTATCTTATCATTTTCAAATTTGAGTTATATTTATATATGTTACATTTGTGATCTGTTGATTTGGCATTAGGTCAGGATCAGATTAAATATAACAATATTTTTAAACAATTATGTTTGAGAATTCAAGTCCTTATATTTTCTTCACATGTAATACTTCTGAGCCTCAAAGCACAAACTGCATTGTGATCTTTACTTCAAGTTTCTTTTTGCTCTGATAATGGACGTTTACTTATACAAAGACTTCAATGCCAAAATTAAATAGAAAGTCTTCTCATAAAAGATTATTATTAGTTATGAGGTGCTTAATTACTTGTTTGTTATAAAATAAATAATGAAATTCACATCATTAGTTCTTTCCTCTAGCTAGTGCACATACTATTGGGAGAAAAAGTCTCACATTGTATAGGATAAGAGCTATGATAGTCTTTATAAGGCCTTATGTAACCTCTTTCTTGTGATTTAGCTTTTAAAGAGAGTTAAACATATGTCATTTCTAAGAATTATTCGAGTTAGATAGATAGGTACTCATCATAGCTAAATACTAATGTATAGAGTGGGTAGCATAAGCATATACTGTACTGGTGTTAGAGTCAAAAATTTCAGCAAAGAAAAAGAGAGAATTCCACTACCACTAAGAGAAGCAAAACCAGATGGATGGGGTCCCCAACCTCCATATTTGCATGTGATCATCCACTACTACATCACTATACATCATCTCATACTTACAATTACCTTCCATATCCTTATTGTGCACCTTCTACTAATGGACTCATTCACACAATCAGAATCCATCTATCATGCCATAGTTTAATTAATAAAATATAAAGATTTTAATTCGGACAAAAATCATTATTAACACAACAATGATATCAATTTCTAACTTTTTCCATTAACTAGAAAGAAAAGGTGAGCTTAAAATATAAGCAAAATCCAAATGGTGTGCAAGATAAATGCAGATAATGAACAAGTTGCTAACAAACACACTGAAAATTTAAAATTTTGTAGCTACACTTGCCAATGTTGCTAAGTGTGAACATCATACATGAATTATATGACTCGGACATCCATAAACAAAATATGGATAATCTCTTTATATCAAGATCATTGATTGAATATTAGCTTTTGTAACAAACTGTTGTCTAGCACAATGAGAATAATGGTGTACAGCAAAATCACACTATTGTGTCTAAATCTTATATTGTGTGATTTTTCAATAATTATTTTACTCAACTCTTTCTCTTACATTACTCTGTATCTTGTTTTGTTTTCTATTTATCTCTTTCTTCCTTTTGGCTTTTATTTTCAGAAAAATATCAATTTGGCTTTTAGGTTTATACCATAGTTCATAATTCATATTAGTCTTTAATTTTACTACACTAATCCCTAAAATTAAAGTTAATTATTTATTTTAGTTCTTACTCAGTTATCTTATAATTAATATCGTTAACTTTAGTTCACATTGATCCCTAAAATTTAAATGACTCAAATACGTTTTTGTGTTTGTTGTCAAAGGTTTAGTCGTCCTTACATTTTCTAAAAATGTTCAATTTAATCTAAGATTTTAACAGTATTAATTGTAAACTAACAACAGAAATAAAATGAATAACGGGCAATAATTTCATGGATTAATGTGAGCCTTCGTACGAGTTAGAAACTAATATAAATTATCTTTACAAACTCAAGAACCCAAATGATACTTCACTTAGTTTTTTTTTCTTAATTGTACTTTTGGTTCCATACTTTGCATTTTGTGCGAATTTGGTTCCTGACTTTTAAATGAGCGATTTTGGTCCCCAAAGTTTGCAAGATGGACACATTTAGTCCCTCTAACGCTATTTAGATTAGAACCATTGTTAATGTAGATAAAAATCATTGCTAATTTTGATAAAAACCATCGCTAACTTTTAAAAAAACAACCCGAAAGACTAAAATTACCCATTTTGCACACGCATTTAAAAATTAAAAGACCAACAAAATGTAAAGTAAAAGAACTAGTGCAACTAAAAATCTATCTCTGTTTGGGCTAGTCACTAGTGTATATTGTAAATATCACAAACATGATTTTTGTACTTGTATTGGACCCAACTTCAGCATGTGTTTGGGCCTCTTTTTCCACAATTGAAATGCGCTTTTGGGCCCCTCCAATTTCTATGTGGGCCTATACCATTCCTATAAATACTCATTCACCTTGAATTCCAAAACATCATTGTGGGATTTCAACACTTTATTTTTCAATGGCAACTTCTAAGCTTAATCTCAATGTTGTTTTCTTTGTGTTATTGGGTTTGGGAATATGTTGTACTGCCAGAACACTCCTTACTCTAGACCATGGCATTGGTGGTGGCGGCGGTGGCGGCTATGGCAACGGTGGTGGTGGCGGGGTAGCTGGCTATGGAGGAGGTGCTGGTGGAGGCGAAGGTGCCGGTGCTGGATATGGCGCTGACGGTGGCGGCCATGGTGGTGGTGGAGGAAGTGGTGGCGGCGGCGGTGGTGGAGCTGAAGGTGGCGGATATGGAGGCGGTGCAGGTAAAGGAGGTGGTGAAGGATATGGTGAAGGCGGAGCACATGGCGGTGGTTATGGTGGTGGTGGTGGTGGTGGCAGTGGCGGAGGTGGTGGTGCTGGTGGTGGTTATGGAGGTGGGGCAGGGAGTGGAGCTGGTGGGGGATACGGTGGAGCAAATGGTGGAGGATACGGAGGTGGAGGAGGGAGTGGTGGTGGTGGCGGAGGAGGTGCCGGTGGAGCACATGGAGGCGGTGAGGGAGCAGGACAAGGAGCTGGTGGAGGATATGGTGGTGGGGGAGCAGCAGGTGGTGCTGGTGGTGGCGGTGGCGGTGCACATGGTGGTGGATATGGAGCTGGCGGAGGGAGTGGAGAAGGTGGGGGCCACGGTGGATACTACCCTTGAACAAGAAATTATCGCATAATTAATTATCTTTGTGGCCATATGTATATAGTAACAATAATAACGATATATATATAGTTACGAGGAGAATTCATGCCTAAAACTTAAACTACATAAAACTATTTATGTATTAACACAAATAATGTCAATTATAATGGAAGCTTTGCAAGACTTACATCGATCCATTTATACAGCAATAATAAATATAGAGACTTTCAATATTGATTGTCACCTTCTTCCACTATATATCTATTATAGAGAAACTATTTTCCCTCTAGTTCACAACTTCATATATATATATATATAGAATGTGGTTTTTCCAGTGTTCCTTTAAAATAAAGAATAAATTTGTTTTTCTACGTGGCTTCATTTAAGTAATGACATTTATTGTAATTCATTCACGTCATCTAATTTAATATAGTTTTTTAATATTGCGAAATAATCCTCTCTTTTAATAACATCTGCTTTTATTTTAAGCACAATATTTCTTAAAATTCTTTTATCTTTTAACAAATTAAAATGTAACGTTTATGACTAAAATTGAAATTAAACACAAGTGGTCATGAAAATATAATCGAAGAAGTGTGAAGAACAAATATTAAAACATAATAGTCTATTGCTACCTTTGATGTATTCATGTGTAGCACAATAATACTATCCATCATAAAAGACAAGTATTTATTAGGAATACATTATACACAATTATAGCATGGGTTTAATATGTGATTTGTAATTTTTATTTTATGTTGTTTCGATGTTATATTTAAATTCTTCAAGTCAAATTGATGTAAAATATGTGTTAGTTGTCCAAGTTTTGCTATAACGTTTGTTCTTAATTGTTCTTGCTATTTCTTGATAAGTATTTCTATGGTTTCATCTCTATGAAGATGATACTATGGTCTCTTATCCAATCAAATAAAAAAAATTGATATGAGACAATCAGAATTCAATAAAGTTATATTCTCTATTAAAACATTTAGATTTGATAGATACTTAACTTATTTTGCTTTTTAATCTAATATTTAGTTTTTATTTAAGTGTCCATTTTTTAATGAAAATATCAAATACTTAGATTGTGGTTACATTATTAAAGGTGTATTTGAGCTTTAATGAATAAAAAAAAAAGAGTTTTTATTAGATGAAGAATAAAAAAACTAATGGTAAATATTATAATAAATAAAATAACGCAAAAGTAGTATTTCGGTCCCTAAACTTTAGACTAAATTTCAGTTTTGATCTCTTTTTTTTTTGTTCATATTGATTCTTTACTTATTTTTGCTTTATTTTATTTCATTAAATAATTAATAAAAATGTCTAAAATAGTTACTGGATATGAGAAAGAAGAAGACAATGATAAAAAGTTTTATTATTGGCATTCTTGTTAGTTATTATTTACCAACAAAAATTAATAGAAAACGATTATATTATATTGAAAATATAAATTAATATTACAAAAAAAAAATAAAAGGACCAAATTAAAATTTGAGATAAAGTTACGAGACTAAAATATAAATTTAGCCATAAAAATATGATGCTATTATTCTATAAATTTTCTCCAGTGAAAATTCACAAAACAACACAAAAAGAAAAAATCATTCCCATATAAATTTTAATTTATAAATCTAACACGAATGAATAAAGCACATTTAAATAATATAATGTATTTAAATAATATTATTTTCATATAAATAACCAGTACACGCTTAATTACGTTGTCATCCCTATGCTCAAGTATCATTTACTTGTAATAGGTTCTTCTAAGTCTCATAATTTATTTCAAGCACAATTATGAATTATTTACGTTAAATTATTTTTGAAATACAATTTGCTTCAAGTTAAAGTTTTCATTAATTATGTATTTTTCTTCTAGGTCGCTTTAGACTAGAATATAAGTTATCTAGATAATGTTCTATTCGGCCTAATGTTTACTTAAAACTCAATTATTAATTACTTATATCTATAGTTATAAAATTCATACCAGCCATCGAATAGGTCAAGGTCGTGGATCATTGATCAAACCACTAACTTACTGGTTGAACCGATTTAACTTGATATATGATAATATTTTATATTTTATACTAATATTTACAAATGTAATATATATTTTTCCATAAAATTTAATATACTAAAAAAAATTTGTGTACTAATCATAGATTAGTACTAATGTTAATGTTTATACAAGATTAAAATATATAAATATTGATAACTTTAGATTAATATATAAAATTATAACTTAGATAAAGTTTTTTTAAAAAAAATAAATGCGAATACATTAAAAAATTAAACTCATAAATATATTGTAATAAAAATTTTATAAATATATTTATATTATTATATTAAAATATTTTAGAATATAAATATATTTAACATATAGTAAAATATGTGTTAGTTATCAAATATAAAAAATTTCATAAGTATGTTTATATTATTATAATAGAAAATTTTATTACAATATATTTATGAATTTAGTTTTTAATGTATTTGCATTTATTTATTTATTTTAAAAAATGTTATATAACTTATAATTTTATATATAAATCTAAATTTATCAATATTTATATATTTTAATTTTGCATAAATCTTAATTAATATTAGTACTAATACGTGATTAGTACACAAAAATTCTTTAATATATTAAATTTTATGGTAAAATATATATGATATTTGTAAATATTAGTATAAATTATAAAATATTATTGTATATCAAGTTAAATCAGTTCAATCAATAACCTATTAGTTCGACCAGATCAGGACCTTGACCGAGTCGATGACTAGTTTTATAACTATAAATATAATAAGCAAACATTTGGCTGAATAGAACGTGACCTAGGTAACTTATACTCTAATCTGAAGCAACCTAGAAGAAAAATACATAATTAATGAATATCTTAAAAGAAAATTATATTTAAAAAATAACATAACATAAATAATTCATAATTGGGCCTGAAATAAATGATAAAACTTAGAAGAACCTGATACAAATAATTGATACTCTGAGCATAGAGATGACAACGTAATGATGTATGTACTAGTTATTTGTATGAAAATAATATTATTTAAATACATTATATTATTTAAGTGTGCTTTATTCATGTCAAATTTATAAATTAAAATTTATATGTGAATATGTTTTTCTTATTTTATGAATTTTCACTAGAAAAAAATTGTAAAATAATATTATCATATTTTAAGCCCATAACTTTATCTCAAATTTTAATTGGGTCCTTTTATTTTTTGTTCATAATCTTAATTTATATTTTTAATATAATATAGTTATTTTCTATTAACTTTTGTTGATAAATAATTAATAAAAATGCCCATGATAATATTTTTTTTATCATTGTCTTCTTCTTTCTCACATCATGCGACTATTTTAGATTTTTTTATTAATTATTTAATGAAATAACACGAAGAAAAAATAAGTAAGAAGCCAATATTAACAAAAAAAAAGAGATCCAAAATAAAATTTAATGTAAAGATTAGGGACCAAAATACTACTTTTACCTTATTTTATTTATTATAATATTCTCTATTAATTTATTTTCGTAAAACTAATAAAAACTCATTTTTTTTAATTAATTAAAGCTCAAATACACCTTTAATAATGTAAACAAAATCTAAGTATTTGATATTTTTATTAAATAAATTGAGACATAAATAAAAACTAAATATTAGATTAAAAAACAAAATCAAGTTAGTATCTATCAAATCTAAATGATTTAATAGAAAATATAAATTTATTGCATTTGTTATTGCCTCGTATCAAATTTTTGATTTGATTGGATAAGAGATCATGTTGTCATCTTCATAGAGATGACACCATAGAAATATCTACCAAGAAATAGCAAGAATAATTAAGAATAACTATGAACATTATAGCAAAACTTGGACACCCAAAACATATTTTACATCAAATTAACATGAAGAATTTAAATATAATAACATCGAAACAACATAAAAAATCACAAATCACATACTAAACTCAAAAAACTATCAAAATTTGCACTAAAATTGTGTATAACGTATTCTTAATGAATACTTGTCTTATATGATGGGTAGTATTATTTTATTGCGGATGAATACATCAAAAGGAGTTTTAATACTTGTTATTCACCCTTCTTCAATTATTTTTTCATGATCACTTGCATTTAATTTTAATTTAGTCGTGAATATTGCATTTAAATTTGTTAAAAGGAAAAAGATAAAGAAATTTTGTGCTTAAACTAGGGTAAATGTTATTAAAAGAGAGAATGTGTTTGCAATATTATAAAGTTATATTAAATTAGATGACATGAATAAGTTATAATAAGTGGCACTACTTAAATAGAATCACATGGAGGAACAAATTTATTCCTTATTTTAAAGAAACACCGGAAAAATCACGTATATATAAAAATAGTATATAGAATACAAATATCTGATCATCATTTAGCTCAGAAATTAAAACTGAATCTTTGATATATCTAGTGAAATTACTTGCATGCATTCGAAATATAAAAAAGTGTGAAGTGCTTAATGTTCATCGTTCATCGGAGTTATGTTTAAATTAAATTTAACTCGGTAAAGTTACCTTGTTAATTAGCCACCAAACCAGGGTTGTAATCATGGTTGAATAAATTAAAGAAGACAAACTATATAAGGCATCGCATCATATCTTATAGGACCCCATAAATTTTTTATTTTTTTTTTATGTTCGTTAATTCAATGAAGTACGCTGCAATAGATCTTTAATATTTATAAGACTGGAAAATATCAATGAAGTCGTGAGACATCATTAAGAAGGAGGGGTACTATCTCACAAAAATCAGAATAACAAATAACATCACATCATTATCACCTTGATCTCATGCCACGCAGAAGCCATAGTAAACACCACATAACTCAGCAAAATGATTGTTAGCAAAACCAATAAAACCACTAAAATTAAACCAACTAGTCAATTTTCAAAATGATCTCTAACAATGCCCTTGAAACCAGAACGACTAGGATTTCCTTGAAAACTCCCATCAACATTAACGGCTATTTCGTGATTAGATCCAACCCTTAATGTTGCTAACGTGACGGATAACAAGTACAACACTAAATCGCTTGTCATTTTAATAAGTTCAAACTTGTAGTAGATAGCAGTCTCATAAATTGTGAGAAATGGTTTACACTAGAATTATGTAATGCTGTTGAAATGCCACAACTTTGCGATAAACGATTTCAAATTTGTGAGAAAGACGAAGGTAAAAAACAAATGATCTGTGGCTTTTCAAACGACGCACATTAATTATTCTTCTGAAATAATACCGCAAGAAATTGTTTTTGGTCGGAAGTCTGCCTTTTATTAATTGCCAAATGAAACCCTATACATTCTTTTTACATGGAATTAATTTATTCCAGTATAAAATGGTAATGAAAAGTATTTGCCTAAGGGTCTTTGAAATTTTTACGTCAGCGTGACAATCCCAACTAAAACCTCCCCAATTTTGCAGCCACACATTTTAATCCAGGGCTATTTTCTACTTTTACTCTTTCTGTCTCTATATAATTTTTTTAAAAAAAAACAATTGTATGTTCTTTTATAGAAGATCCTTCAAAATTTAAGAGACATTAATTTATTATTTATTTTTATATTTATCTCTTATATTGTTAAATAGATAATGAAATCCAATTAATGTTTTAATTAAAAAAATTTACATTAAATAAAGTAAGTTTGACAAACTATACTATTTTTTAAAAAACCAATGTGTTAATTGTTAAATGTATTAATTATATATTTTCTTAGTTTTCGTGTATTTTGTACAGAGGAAGATAAAAGTAATATATGTCTTCTAATTTTTTTAGGTTCTACACAGAAGTAGATATGTTTGCCAACATAGCTAAGTTTGTGAGCAAGATATACATATTTTACTTTAAACAGAAAAATGTCACTCTTCTATATTTAACTCAACTTATTAATGAGCCATGAATACTTGCATACTACAATACCTTGTTGGGAGCAAATGCAAGCGGATTATGGGATTCGATTTGTTGTCTTATCTCAAGAACTGTACCTTCATGTCAACAAGTACAATACTCGGAATAGATTCCAGCAACAAAACAATCACAATAACTGCAAAGCACTCAAATTAAAATAAATAGAGTATAAGGAGTTTTCTAACCTGTATAATATTGTACAGGTTAAGTTTCTCACAGGAAAAGTATTTTATAGGAAAAAATAAAAATTAATTGGGTTATGTTCTAACATGTATTCATTACCTCCTATTATTTCCGTATATTTTCTTAATCGAGGCCATTCATAGTTGATTTATACAGTGCAAAGCCTTGTGTTGTCCCCACACTACTCAAAATATCAACAGAGGCAATATATTATTATTGGCCACCACTAAAAGTGTTTGATGCAATAACTTATTATCAGTGGAGCTAAACATTGGAATATATATACAGATATAGTTTATTTATGGATTGCATATCCATTTTCATCCTTTAGTGTGATTGTAAAGATTTACAAAATCAGGGTCCTCGTAAGCAAAATTTTGCCATTTGTAGTGAAGACAGAGTTAGCATAATTGATAGATAGATGAGTCTTTTAAAAATACTTACTGAGAATTGAATCCTAATAGTTTGTATAAAAAAGAGTTTGTTAAGAGTGATTATAACAACTTCATTAATCTCTCCATCTTAAAAGGATTATCATTAGTTATCGGCTAGAGAATACTTAAAAATAAAGTTACGTATGCATTTAATAAAATGATCGAGTCTCAATCTTTTTATGTAATTAATATATTTTTAAAAATATTCTACTGATTTTACATTTCAATTTAAGATGAGATATTGCTACTCCCTCAATTCTATTGTCATTTCTTTTAATTTTTATTAATTTATAATATATTTTTTAAGCAATGAAAATAAAATATTGTATAATAATTATTAAACTATTCTAAAAAGGAGTGCCAATAAAATTTTGGGAGACATCCCTCAATTCATTGCATTGCTTGGATACAGAGATTAAGATCTGATCTTCACACTCATTAAGTTCTCTATGGGGAGGATTCTGTTCTTAGATCGTCACATTGTTTGTTGATTGTTGTATACGATTTGTGCAAACAAACAATGATAAATCATATCAACAAACAATTCGTAATAAAACTTGTTAATTAATAAGACATTCTGATTCATAAATTATCTAGCAGTAAACTGTTAAAAACAGAGAGGGGGGTAAAAGCAATAGCTAGGATCAGCAGATCTTGAGTAACAGAGGATCGTGCTTTACTTAACTAAATACCATTACTATACATTTGCATATTTAATCAGGAAATCTATGAGAAAAATTGATAGCATCGTGGAAAGTGAACATCAATTAATTTCATTTCTCGTTTGGCTAAGTAATTTAATTAGCTTCTTTATTTTGTTCTCTTTTTTTTTTCCCTTCTAAAATGAACCTTTGAAGAACATCGCAAATCAACTTTTCTAGAATCTGATAATCTTCTGATCAAACAAAACAACATCACTCTCAGTTGTTGTTCAATTGCACTTCAATCTCAATCATCCATCGCAAACTCACTCATCTATAATCAAATTACATATCCAAATGCAACAGGTGATCAACTCAGTAGAAAAGCCGAACACAAACCAAAAGAGAATTAATTAGTAAAATAGGTTTTAGGTAAAAAAATTTAGGTTTTAGGTGTTAAAGTTGGTAAAAAGCTAAGGGTGTTAGAGGTATTGCATGGTCATTGCTTAGCTAATTAGCTTAGCTAGATGAATATGGAAGACAGCTAAATCACACAATGGCAATGACAATGGAAATCTCAAATTCTCCATTGTGTGAGTGTGTCTACTCTATATGGCTATGTTACTAGTTGCAGTATATCTTTGTTTGCATATTGGGCCACACTGTGGGGACATGCAATTTCTCCTCACCATGTGCCTCAACCACTCCACTCTTTGCTTCAAACGCGTATAATTCCTATAAATACCCTTTAACTTCTCCTCTTCCAAAACCATCTCAACTCATTTCATTCCCTTCCAATGGCTACTAATATACTCAAACTTCCAATTCTTGTTTTCTTAGTGTTATTCACTTTAGGCATATGTTCTGCTAGAAGGTCTCTTCTCACTCTTGATACCTATGGTGGAGCTGGCCATGGCATTGGTGCTTATGGAGGCTATGGTGGTGGAGGTGGTTCTGGAGGTGGTGGTGGATACGGAGCTGCAGGGGACCATGGAGTTGTAGGAGGTGGTGGTGGTGGTGGCCATGGTGGCGGTGGGGGTTATGGTGTTGGAGGAGAGCATGGTGGCGGTTATGGTGGAGGTGAAGGTGGTGGAGCTGGTGGTGGGTATGGAGCTGGTGGAGAACATGGCATCGGCTATGGAGGTGGTGGCGGAAGTGGCGGCGGTGGTGGAGCAGGGTATGGTGCAGGAGGAGCTCATGGTGGAGGATATGGTAGTGGAGGAGGAGCTGGTGGAGGTGGTGGTGTAGCAGAGGGTGGTTCTAGTGGTTATGGTGGTGGTCATGGAGGAGGAGGTGGTGGAGGAGGTGGTGTAGCAGAGGGTGGTGCTGGTGGTTATGGTGGTGGTCATGGAGGTGGAGCTGGAGGAGGGTATGGTAATGGAGGAGAGCAAGGTGGTGGTTATGGCGGTGGTCAGGGAGGTGGTGGTGGAGCTGGTGGAGGCTATGGTGGTGGAGCAGAGCATGGTTCTGGTTATGGGGGTGGCGAAGGAGGTGGTGGTGGAGCTGGCGGAGGCTATGGTGGTGGAGCAGAACATGGTACCGGTTATGGGGGCAGTGAAGGAGGTGGGTCTGGGGGAGGCTATGGTGGCGGCGGAGAGCACGGTGGTGGCTATGGTGGTGGCCAAGGAGGTGGAGGTGGAGCTGGTGGAGGATATGGGGCCGGTGGAGAGCATGGCATTGGCTATGGAGGAGGTGGTGGTAGTGGAGGTGGAGCCGGAGGAGGATATGGTGATAGTGGAGCCCATGGAGGCGGATATGGAAGCGGTGGCGGTGGTGGTTCAGGTGGAGGAGGTGGCTATGGGGCAGGTGGTGCACATGGTGGTGGTTATGGAGGAGGTGGAGGAAGTGGTGGTGGACATGGTGGATATGTTCCCTAAGAACTACTCAAGAGCACAAAACATATATATCCAACTATCCCCTTCGATGTATTAAGAATAAGCATATGATATTTAATAACACTATCATAATCACATTTATATATCAGTAATTATAACAAGGACGAGATTGTCAACTCCTGATCATTTTTATGTAACCAATATATTTCTACAATTATTAATTTCAATATCATGAATCTATTCTTAGCTCTGTTTGTTCCTCTTGTTATATATGCATGAGAGAAATATAAATGTTTATTACGACAAGGAATATGCTATTATTTCTGTCACGTTATTTCCTATAGACTGCTATATTTGTCATCACTTTATTTAATAGCTTCATTTGATTCCTCAGAAACTGTTAACTGGGGCGTAGTTGCTGAAGACATAGGCAAATCTCTAGAAATGCTTTCTCCCCTGCTTTTGATCATGTCAACCCTTCCATCATCATTCATCATGAGAATGTTGCCTGGAATTTTTCGAGCATAGAAATCTTTGTTCCTTCTATGGGATCTGTTATAAATAGTAATTCATATTTAATATCTTTCATTAATATTATTGCCTAGATGGACTATGTTAATGTTGCAAATTAATATCATGGAATCAGAAATAATTGTAATGAATATACCCATCAAAGAGCACCCATGTTGGACAAAGAGTGACAATTTGTTCAACTACCAGAAGTCGCTGAGGATAACCCATTACAATTTTCTTCTGAGGCACAACCTGCATTGCATTATTAATTAATTGCAGCGGAAAAACAGAGTAATTTAAATTGTTATACAGTAAGCATTTGAGTTAAATTTGTGTACCCCATATTTTTTGCAAAGATCTATGACTGCTTGACACTTGAGATACTTGACATCATTTGGACACTCATTTTTCTCTTTCGCTAGAGGTGCATCTTCCAATTCCACCGTCCAAAAATCACTTCTTGTCTTCAAAAAGACTACAAAAGTATTACAGGAAATAAACAGAGAGAATTGTTTTATTACATGAATACATGATGTAAGAGAGATCAGAGATGAATGGAACGAAGAGAGCTAAAATGACAAGAGGAATGAAGGATGATATCCCTACACAGTACACCCACTTTTTAGTGTAAGAGAGGTGTGAAAACGGAGGAATAGAAAGAAAACATAAAGAGAAAATTATAAATAAATAATGTAATAGAAAAAAACAGAGAAATGAGAATAAAATAAGAAATGGAGACATCATGTAGTAAAAGAAAAGGAATATAGAAGAATAATGATAGAAACCAATTAGGGTGACTCAATTGCCACTATATTATCTCTATTGTCACTCTCTTATTAATATTTTTTAATTTAAAAATTCTTTTTTCAACTAATAAAATCACAATATTAATATATAAATATTATTAAAATAATAAAAAAAAAAGTGATAATAGACAAAAGAAAATGCCAATACACCCACTCAACCAATTATAGTAAGATATCAAAATTACACTCACGTGGAATATTAAGCCAGGGCATGACGCCAAGAAGAGTGACAATGCACCCTGCAGTAACAACATTGTCAAGTGCCCATTGAAGAGGCTCTGTTGTAAACTCTGTCATTCCATCCATTACAACCACAACACCTTTATCAGTGTTTCCTGGGCTTAAAAAATCATTATCAGGAACATCATTCGCACGTGACCTCCTGTCCATCGCTAGAAGCCTCAAAATTGTATGGATAGGAGTTATCGAGAGAAAAAATCACTAGATTAATTCCAAGTAATTTTATCACTAATGCAAAAAGGCATGATACAATGAACCGGGAAAGGGATTTTCTGCAGGCACATTAATTACTTAAATAGATATTGCCACTGATAACAGAGCAATCCAGACAAGCTTGATATGATCAAGAGCTGCTTAGTTATTAATGTCTTGAAAGCTACATTATTTTCACAATTGCTTAGTAATTGCTGTTCTTAGACATTAACAATGTTTGATCTTTGACAAATACCCTAGTGACAAGCTAAGTACTATTAACTAAACTTTAATACAAACACCAAACATTAACCAACCAAAATCCAATGAAGGGAATATGCCGTTGCCCAAATTGGCAAATTCGACCGCATAATCTTACCAATGACAAACAAATATAAATGTTAGGAAGCTCGGGGTAACCCTCAAAATTTCAAATTGTCTTATTATCATTACCAATTTTCATTTGTACATCCATTTATCCCATGCAGAATGGGAACAAAGACAACCAATACATTTGCTCTGGGTTTGAATTTTGAAACTATACAGTGTAGTAGTAGGTATCCGTAAGTTTCAACAAAAAGACCACAGGTTAAGGTATCTCGCAGAAAAGAACTGAAAATCAACTACAATGTCTAATGTTAATTAATGCCAAAGACTATTCACTTTGAAATTCCAGCTGCAACATGGTGAGCGGCAGAAGAATTTCATTTTTTGCGACCATTAAGTTGGTTTCCGTTTTCTCTTCTTTTCCAAAGAAACTTCATTCTGACGGCCAACTAATTGCAAAAATGCTCCTCTCCTTGAACCAGGCATCTTGTTAACATATTTAAGAGCTGCTAGTCTCTCAGAAACCCCTGTTAACTTAATTGATGGCCTTTTACAGTTCCCCTGATTCTCCTTCAAATGATCTCGTGAGATGCAGAACTTATCTAACAAAATCCAAATAAAGGCCATTTTATCAAACAACTAACTAAATACACAAAAACAAAGACTTTCAATAGTATATTCAATATTCAACTACCTGGAGCATCGGAAGGCAAGCTGGCTAGAGTTGGAGGATGGAAACGTAGAGGAGCACTAGAAGGGGAACTGGGTGGAGTTAAAGAATGGAAACAGTCACTCTCAGCAAAATCAACAACTTCATGGCAGCAAAGGTTTTCATCACCATCAAACACAGCATTACCATCCAAGATGGCATCACTCTCAAGTAGAATTCGGGCAAGAACATCTTCAGAGCCATCCGAAACAACACTTCCCTGATTAGATCCACTAGCATCACATAATTCATTGTTGGCAAGTGAAATCAAATCAGATTTGTTAATGCTGTCAATAACATCTAGCACAGATGTCGGAGATGGACTCTTAAGATTCAGATCCAAGCACGGCTTCCAAGATTCCATAAGAGTTGAAAACCATGGTGTGCCCTGTTGAGCATAAAACAATATGTATGCTTCTTGAGACCGCACAAACTCTGTCGAAACCTTGGTAACCTGAAGAAAATTTCCAGACATCACAGGTTTAACCACCACAATAATGAATAAGCACAAACCATGTGTAAAGGAAACTTCAGATGAAACAAAATACATATGCATAAACACAAATAATATAAATTCCGTTTTCAACAAACAAGTAAAATGAATATTTTCAAGCTATCACTGAACCCTTAGAGGAAAAATTGAAGAATTAAAATTGTAAAAGGCTAAAAGTCTAAATCTCAAGAAAAACAATAGCATAAGCTAATAGATATATAGATATTATGATTAAAAACAAATCAAAGGTAATATCATAAAGATATCTCGTAGTTATAAGCAATAACAGTTTAAAGCTCCATCTACCAAACCACACAGATTTGATAAAGATACTACACAACATAATTGACATTTAATCATTGCATATCAGAAATGAAAACTAAAAAGACACATGGCATTTATAATAAATCATATCACATGCTAAACAAATAAAATCATCTTTAGGGAAAGAACGCTACCTTCGAATCATCCAACTTATGCCATGTGTCTGGAGAAGAGCGGACAAAACAAAAATAATGCCCTGAAGTATATGTAAATCCAATATGCACAACAACTGCATATAGATCATACTTCAAAGGTACCTATCAAAGTTAAGATGAGTCAGAACGAGAGTCAAGAGGGAAACATGCCCATATGAAAACACTGGTAAAATATAATTGTGGGTATGAAATCTCAACTCACATTATTGTTTTGATTAGAAATGGTGTAGGGCTGCAAATCCAACTCTAGTGGAAAATCAACATGTTTATCAATCTTTTGAACCGAGGTTCCATCTGTTTTGAACCGTTTCAAATGAAATGCTGCCACAGAAGGTGCCCTATCCAACATAAGCTGCTTCTCCTTAGACACTTCTTCCTTGCAGCTATCACATCTAAACATTCCATCAATGTTTTCCACAGTGGTGAAAGATTCAAGAGCACTTGGAAGGGTATCTACATTTTCTATCTCCAAACTCAAGTCAATCAATGGCTCACAAGTGTCAGAAGAGTGACCACAACTACAACATCGAAGCTGAAACACAAACACCGGGAAAAAGATAAGTATTAGCAAACATAACATTCTAAATCATAAAGTATCCAAAAGTCAACCATTCAACGATGCACTTCTTCATACTTTGCTAATGAGACGACCCCCAAATACTTTCTCTACAAGATTATTAACTTCAAAACCTGGATTACTCTTCTTCAAATCTAGGAAACATCGTTCCAGTTTATCTAAGGCACACTGCATAAATTCATGGGCATCTTCTTGCTCGAATCTTCTAAATTCAGATGAAAAATCTGTGAGCGGGTTAAGGATCAAAACATCAACAGGAAACAGGAACCATCTTGCATTAATCAAACGATATTTTTCACAATCAAGTCATACGACAACCAATACTAATGACAATCCTTAATTTTCTAGTCCAATAACCACATGCACAAAGCAGATCTTTCAGGCAGTCAAATAACAATCATCATGACAACAATGAAAAAGGATACAGTTCAAATTGTCCACAAGTTTTGAAGGTGAAAGAACTCCTCCACGTGTCGCTAAGGAACACTCGAGATGTTCACGAAGAGCACAAATGACACAGAACCCATCAACATGACCTGAAATCATGAATTCCAAAAGTCAAAATCTTCAGAAAATAATGAAAGCAAAACTATAAATTAACATGCTCAGACTATAAACACGATCGCAAGGAACAAGGAGCAGTGATAAAGGCACTGCCTTGAAGGTTTTAATTACAAAAACAATCCATCCACTAAGCCACAAGAGTAAAGTTGTTCACATCTAACCATCGACAACAATTCAATACTATTGCACAGTGGTAAACTATCTCACCGACTGAGCTAAAGCCACACAAATGCAAAGAACAACAGTTTTAAATTCAAATAGGAGTAACTCACCAGCACAAGGGGTAGAATGAGACAGTGAACGAAGACCCTGGACTAAGGGCACCGTGTGTGTGAAGCATTGCAGGATAGCATTTAGAAAGCATGTGTTACCAAGATTTGAAAGCCCCGCTCCCTGTTAAACAAATAGATCATCAATTAACAACAACAACCCAGGACCAAGGAATGAACAACAGCAGAAGTAACAAAGCACATACAACTTCAGAGGCAGAGATTTCATCGCTATCTTCAGAGTGGAGCCAACTCATTTCGTGAGCAGGATCCAGGCTCCACTCTTCCGGCGCCACTGCAGTAACCATAGAAGATGAGTGCCAGGAAGGACCTACAGCGGAAGCTGACACCGACGACAACGGCAAAGCAGAGTCGTCATTGAGAAGCCTGAAGGAGCAAGACACGCCAGGATCCTCACTCTGCGCTTCTTCGTCGATAATGCAGGCAAACATATCCTCGCCGGCCTCCGTCAGCGGCAAAGAATAGCTGAGAGAAGAGGATTCAGCCGAAGACCCATCAACTGAAGACCCATCGGAAGACCCATCAACATCGGGGAGCGGAAGGGTCAGACGACGGGGATCTAGGGTTTTCGAAGACACATTAGGTGCTGAAGAATAATCCATTTTGTCCTGTGGGGTTAAATTCAGCGGGAGACGCATTGTATTAAAAATTGGGGGTTAAATTAGGGTTTTGAAACGAAGTGTAAAAGGAATCAAAACTGAGAAGTCTTTCTGGGAGAAGGAAGAACGATCGTGAGAACGACAGTTAAGGGCGTTTGAACGAAGAAATTGAGGCTGAAAGGTTTTAAATTACGTGAACAGAAATTGGGGATTAGGGTTTAAAGATGGGGAAGAAGAGGAGGGAAGATGAAAAGCGTTCAAACCTTGGAAGAGAGGTTTTAAAAAGAGAGGGAAAAAGATTTTGTTTGCGCTCAGTTTTGGCACCAAAATTATTTTTCATGAAAGTGACACAGCGCGCTTACCCTCACACACCCGTACTGTTACAGTTGTTAATGTTACTGTCTTCGTTTCTTCACTCTCTTCTCCTTTTATAGGCACACTGTCGAGACCACTTTTAAGGTAACGTTTCTTGATAAGTCAAAACATTTATTCATCAATAATAAATAATTATTTATCCTCTTAAATATTTTCTTAAATATCTTTATAATTTTTTTTAAAGTATATATTAAAGAAGAAAATTAAATGTTTTTATTTTAAAACTATAAAATATATTCTCCACTTAGTAATTGAAAATATTTAGGAAGATGTTTTAAGATAATATAACATTGTTCTTTATTCATTTTCATTTTTTTGTTAAAAAAATTAGTATTCATTTTCCTTTATAGATATCAAATATTAAAAAAACCAATTTTTTATTTCGAAAAAGATTTTTAGAAGTATATTAGGAAGATATTTACTGTATAATATTTTAATTTAGTATTTTTATTTGTTGATAGTGTTAACGGACGTGTGCTCCACACAATAACATTGTTACCTAAGGTAAGAATATTTAATATATAATAAAATAATAAAAATAAATAATATTTTATTTTTTGTTTCATAGGAAAGTAGTACAATAATATTTTGACTGGGACAATAATATTTTATTTTTAAATTGACAAGAAGCATAATTTCGTAAAATATAATATATAGTATAATATTTTAAAATATAATATAATAAATATTCTCTCTAGTTTCAAATGATATAAGCCATTCACAACACTTTTTTTTAGTACCAAAGATAAGCAAAATCAATTACTTTTATTTAATGCAATGTTAAAATTCATGAATTATTCTTAAATTATCTTTTGTTTATTTTAATGGTTGGAAAAATACTAGAAATAAGAAATTGACTTTTTGATTTATTTTTTCTTTTTACTCTGATTATGTTTTTAAAATAAATTTGATAGTAAATAGTTGTTTAAGAAAAATAAATTTTGTTTTTATAAAATCAAAATAATTAAATAATATTACTTTTATTTCTTAAGAGGACAGCATTAAATGGTTTTTATTTCTCAACATTTATTACTTTCATTAAATATTTTTTATTATGTTTATAATTATATATAGTTCTTTATTCAAAAGTCAAAGTTGGAAAATCTGATCTGAAAACGAAAATAAAGTTCCCTTTATGGATGGGTAAGTTGACGTGAAGATTTTTTTTTTTGTTATAAATTCTTTTATGGAAAATAACGTTTTTTGGTATATAACTTTTTTTGGTATAAATTCTTTGTTTTTTGGAAAATAACTCTTTTTGGTAAAAATTTGTTTTTGGTAAATAATTTTTTGGTAATTTTCTTTTTGGTAAATAATTACATGTGAGGATTTGGTTATATCTATTTTAAATGGAAAATACAAATTGTATTAAAAAATGGAAAATACAGAATACAACGGATCAATATTCAATGTATTGAAAAAGAATCCAAAAAAGAATTTATGGTAACATTAATATCATTTAAGTTCAAAAATGAAAAAGTAAATGGGTTAAATATGTTTTTGGTCCCTAAACTTTAGCAAAAATTTATTTTTAGTCCCCGAACTTTAAAATGTCGATTGTCAGTCCCCGAACTTTTAAAAAGTTCACTTTTAGTCCCTCAATACAATTTTTGGTGACGTGGCAAATTGGAGGTCTTTCATCAATCCACGTGTCAGCATATCAGATTGCCACGTCACCAAATAATATACGGAGAGACTAAAAATGAATTTTTTCTATAGTTCAGGGACTAAAAATCGACGTTTTAAAGTTTAAGGACTAAAAGTAAATTTTCGTAAAAAAATTTAGAGACTAAAAACATATTTAACCCAAAATAAAATCAAGTTTCCTTTATGGATGGATAAGTTTTCACCCACGTAAAGTTTGTAAATAATTACATTTGAGGACTTATTTATATCTATCTTAAATGAAAAGTACAAATTGTATTGAAAAAAAAAAAGTACAAAATACAACGGAAAAATATTAATGTATTAAAAATAACTAAAATATAACTTTAATTTTTTATGTTTCACCAAATTTTTACTTTGGTTTTTTTTTTCAATTTGGTCCTTGTCATCGGTTAGCACCGTTAAATATATAATAGAGACCGACCAAAACGACGTCTGTTTAGGCTTCTACAGTGTCTTCATCTATCTTTCCAATTTTCGGTATCCAACCACCACCGGCCACCACCTACTAATGTCGTAACCACCTTTATTCCCTTTTCTTCTCTTGTCTATTCTTTCCCCATATCTCTTCTTCTCCATTCTTCTTTTTCTTCTTCACTTTCTTTCTCGTTCGTTTCTCTTTCTTCGCACTACCTATCGTTGTTCATGATTGTTGTAGATCTGTACAAGAAAAAGTCATGGTTGTTGCTGTGGACTTAATTTGAGAGTTTTCCGTTTGAGTTTTGAGATGGAAGCTATGAAAATGATGGAGAGTGTGTTGAGTGGTGAAGAAGAAAAGGAGGAATAGGGAAGAAGAAGAAGATAAATGGAAAAAATAACACAAAGAAAAAGAGAAAGGAAAAGAGAAGAATAATTATAGTTAGGGCGGTGGCAACTATGGTGATGGTTGGTGGGTGGCCGGTGGTGGCGCGACGTCAGAATTTAGGAAGAAGAAGATGAGAAAATCCTAAACCCAAAATGACGTCGTTTTGGGATGTTTTCAATCAAAATTTTAATGCCGTCCCATGAAAGGACCAAATTGGGACTAAAAAACAAACTTAAATGATCAAATTGAGAAAAAATAAATAAACAATTAAAGTAGAAATTTAGTGGAACATAAAAGGACCAAAGTTATATTTTAGCTTAATCCAAAAACAAACTTGTCCAAATCATTTTTTTAACAATAATTAATAATAATATCAAAAAATATTTCATTAAATGTTCTTATCAATATTTATTAGGTTTAATTGTACTTTTGGTCTCCCTATTTTATATTTGGAACGAATTTGGTCCCCTGACTTTTAGATGCGCGATTTTTGTCCCCCCAGGTTTATAAAATGGGTCATTTTAGTCCATTTCTTAGCTATTTAAAAATGAGCGATGATTTTTATGTAGAATAGCAATGGTTCTCATCCAAATTAGCAACGGATGGACTAAAACATTCCATTTTGCAAATTTTGGAAACAAAATTGCTCATCTGAAATTTGAGAAAACAAATTCGAACAAAATATAAAGTAAGAGAACCAAAAGTCCAATTAAGCCTATCTATTGATTTAGGTGATAGAAATCAAAATGTCAAATTATTCATGAGTCTATATTTTTTTTCCTTTTTGTTACAGCTTTAAGAAATTTTAGACACCAGTACAAAATATTCTTTTAGCGGCAATACAAATAATCACTAAAACTTTTTATGATTATATCTAGTTACGGCAAAAGTATTATTGACCATTACAACAAATGCCTTTACAAACTTAATTTATTGTCGCTAAAATACCTAACTTATAGTGGCTATATTGAATGTTTATGGTAATTTGTATAGCAACTAAAACCTCAACCTATAACTACATTTTACAATATCTATTAATGACCTTTATTATTGTCGGTAAAAAGTAGTTTTTGTAAGAAGAAAAAAATACTCATTTATTCTTATTTAAATAACCACTAAAGTGATCATTAAATTGTTTTGAAACAATATAAAGGTGTTGCGAGAATAAAACTCACAATCTCTCGTATTCAAAGTATGAATATCAAACACTTATCAATAAAATAGTTTTGTAATAAGAGAAAATGCATACTCAAAGCATTAAATTTATTGAAAAAATTAGAGAGTTAGTAAGAAAAATTATAGTTTATCAAAGACGGTAAAGTAAGTCGAACCCACCTTATCACTTAAAAAGTTAGAATAATTGAAGAATATACTCTATTAGTAAGAGAACATTTCAAGACATTATAGTTAGACCTTAAAAAATCCATAACGTACACAACCTTAAAAAATCCATAATGGTCACACATTCCAAATGAAGATGCAAAGTTGTATGAGTTGCGGTGCATATATTATATTTTCATAAATATTACATGAGAAAACATATATAAAACAATACAAGGATCTTGAAAGGAACTATATCATTTAGTACCATAAGCCTAGGGTGATTTGTTACAATTTAGGCAATGTCTTCAATTAAATTCTTAGGATATACATAATGTGTTCAAGAGAACATGCTGATGATAGTAAAATCAAATATAAACCATTTTTGATACACAATATATACCTAAGGGTGTACCTTTTGCTTAATAAGATCTGCAGTAGTTCAAGTCTCTAATCCAAATATTGAAAAGAAGGTAAAAAGTACTTGGAAAAGGATAAATGCTCTCAACAAAAATACAAAAAATACCACATGTAAAATACTAAGGGCATGTTTGAAATAGTTTTGAATTTTAGTTTTTAAAAATTGTATTATAAAACAGTTTTTTATTAAAAAGGTGAGAAGAGTTTTCAATACAAGTTTGTATGTAAATTCAGAAAACTGAAAACCAAAACATGTTTTTAGGGGCCTGTTTGGAACAGTTTTGATTTTTAGTTTTTAAAAATTGTATTATAAAACAGATTTTAGAAACAGTTTTTAAAAAAAGTGAGAGGAGTTTTCAATATAAGTTTGTGTGTAAATTCAAAAAACTGAAAACTGAAAACTAAAACATGTTTGAGATGTTTTGGTATTTTAGTTTTTAAATACGGAAAAACAAAAACTGTTTTTGAAAACTCGATTGCCAAACAAGTTTTTTAGTTTTCTATTTTTAAAAACAGAAAACTGTTTTAAAAAGAGATATCAAACAAGCCCTAGATGTTTTCTTATTTTGGTTTTTAAATACTGAAAAACAAAAACGGTTCCCGAAGACTTTTTTGAAAACTTGACCGCCAAACGGGTTTTTTAGGGGTTGTTTGGTTTGCATTTTCATTTTCTGTTTTCATGTCCTGTTTTCTATTTTTTCAGTTTTTCCTTTGTAAAATTTCAGAAAACACGAAACAGACTGAAAACAAGAAATGAAAACAGAAAATGAAAATGCAAACCAAACAGCCTCTTAGTTTTCTATTTTTAAAAACAAAAAACTGTTTTAAAAAAGAGAAATCAAACAAATCCTAAATTTAAACTAGGCATCACCTAAAACTGTTCGGTTGATGAGCTCTTTGAGCTAATTCTCATGAAGGAAAATTTTTAGTACTAAAAAAAAGGAGAAAAAAAGATGACGAGTCTAATTATAAGGACAATAGAAGAACGCAAAAAATTGATTAGTGAAAAATAAGATGAAACAAACAAATGCATTATGACCCTGGTACAAATACAACAACGATCTACAAAATCTAAACTAGGGAAAGAAATTTGCAATGTCAAATATCTAATAAAACTAGGCAGCTGCTTGCCTTGATGCCAAATTTGTTTATGCCAAATTGAAAATGATAAATCCAATGCTCAAGTCATCTACCGAGCAAACAAGCAAAATGCCATTTATACGTTCTACAACAAGGGTGGGGCTAGTGTTATTCCAAAAAATTTATTGTCACTTTTTTTAAAAATATTTTAATAATATTTATATAATAACATTTTAATTTAATTGGTTAAAAATATATTTTAAATTAGAAAATAATTTAGAAGGAGTGACAACATGCTTAATGGAATAACAATAATCACACCCGTAAAATAGGTGCATATATTAACAAAATGCCTCTAGAAATCTATAGCCAAATTTCCTTAACAAACACCAATAAGAGAAGATTGAGAGGATAGTACCTACACTCTTTACCATTGAAGTGAGAATATCAAAGATTTGAAAGCACGTGTATATATATAAGATATATCTAGGGCCGGCCCTAGGGCATGGGTGAGTGGGTACCCGTCTAGGGCCTAATATTCAAGGAGGTCATAATATATATAAATATATGTGACTGTTATTTGAAAAAAAAAATTCCATTTTCTAAGTATGGATGCTGTTAGTGCTGTTATTTTTAAATTATGCCTTGAGAAATTGTGATGTATTGATAAGATCGTATGTAATATCAAAATTTTATTATAGTTTAATAAAAAAAACTTAAAAAATACCCATTTTGTTCACTTCGCCCTAGGGCCTATAAAAGGCCAGGAACAACCCTGGATATATCTAGTGAGAACACTAATATGTGAGAACATAAGAACTATGAATCTTGACCCTACAACCATGCATTTATATATGAGAGAGAGATTTTTAATGCAAGGTTGTATGGTTAAGATTCATGGTTCTTATGTTTTTGCATGTTTAGTGTTCTCACTATATATATATATGATTTTTTTTATCCCGTGTAATTTTGCACAAGTTAAGGATACCAAAAGCGGTAAAATAGTGGAGTATTTATTGTAGTGGAACATAAATGTAATTAAATGTTTATCTTTCTCAATAAAAAGTTACTATTATTAAACATGTGATCTGTGCAAAATTGCACATGATAGATAAATCATATATATATGGGTTGAGTTCAAATGACACTAAAGTGTAAGCAAATGACATTGCACATAACTTTTTTTTATAAAAAACAAATTTTGCCGATTTAACCGATCAATTAAAAGTTTATACGATATAGATCAACTATACAAAATTTCATACAATTTGAAAAGTATTTGATACAATATCGGGATGTTTTGTTTGAACGTTTAATACATTATTTAAAATATAAGTAATTTTTTTCGTTAGATTACGTACCTACAAATTTTCAAATTGTATGAATTTTTGCATAGTTGATCTATATCATATAAATTTTCAATTAATAGGTTGAATCGGCAAAATTCGTTTTTTATAAAAAATTATATACTTTACTATGTCATTTACTAACTTTGACATTTAGGTATCATTTGAACCAATTATATATATATTAAGCAATTAGGAAGTTGTAGGAATATTTCTTATTTTCAAAAATATCTTACTTTATATTGTAAACTTTCAAAGGTAGCTTCATTTCTTTTTCTACATTCCACTTAATGATTTACACATGTGACACAAGTATTTATTTAATGTGGTAGTTTTTTTGGGTCATTTTTGTTTCCAAAAACTCAATGAGATGCAACCTCAAGGAGGAAGAAGAAGATTACACAGAGGTATAAAGAATGATCTAGTCAACTTTTTTAGAGAATTTCATCCAATTCTAACATCTCATATTTTCTATATCTCAGCTAAACTAATTACAACAATTAAATACTAATTGCTGTTGCTGCTAACTCGGGCCAAGGGTTCGCTGGAACTAAACTATTCTTACTTGTAAGGGTAATGTTTGGGAACACAAACCCCACTTTTCTGTTTCTCTTCCCTCACACACAATTATGAACTTTTCTTGCTCGATCCTCTTCACCCTTTGAATGCTTTTAAGGACTTGCTCACTGTAATTAAATGCTGGGTTTTTCCGTTATGGAAAAGGCTGAAGCTTTTCATCAAGTTTTTTTTTATTTTTTTTTTTATTGTCGTGGTTTTCAATTCTGCTCTACTCTTATTGTGTGCCTTCTGTTTTGCTTTCTGTTTGTTCTTTTATTCTGCAATTTCAGAACCCTTTATCAAGCTTCCATCTGTTGAAATCGCCCGGAGCTCTGCTGCTGCCATCAGAGTCACCGCCGCTATGAACCCCCGCCGCCGAAGCGCTACTCCGCCTCCCTGCTGTTGCCGTCGACGCTGGGGAAGAAGGGAGAAGGGTCTCTTTTGGTTCTTTGGGCTTCAGGGCTTTGTTTGGGCCCGTTTGTTTTTTCTTGTAGGTTGTTTCTTGTTATTCTGATCTATTTAGTTTTTTTTTTTTATACAAACACTATTTTCTTAATCGGTCTGTTTCTTTTTGTCCAGTGTGCAGTTTTTTTCCTTTTGGGTTGTTGGGTTACAAACTTACAATCCAGTCTTTTTTTTGCTATTATTTGTTTTTGGGGCTGCGACCCATTTTTGTTTTTTTTTACTTTTTTAATCCCACATAAGGGCTTAAGCCCAATTTCCATCCCCACCTTTTTTTTTTATTTTGCTTGAGTTATTTTATTTTTCTCTTGGGTGACATAGAGTGTTTAACTTAAACGAGTGCGTAATACATAAATAAAATAATTCACTCATCTTTAATTAATTGAAAATTGTTTTTCAAAATCAGGATAACTTGGTTGTATAACTTGTTTATCCCTACTCACCGAGTTGCGTGGGATGTACATCCTGATAATCCCGAAATTTCTAAATCATCTTTTTTTCCTAACAATTATAATCAATCCAACATATAATTATTTTTCTATTGTAGTTGGAGATACGTAGTAGTCAGCACAATTTGTCAGGCTAGAATTTATTTTCTGTTTTGTAAATATTGTTAGTTTTTTATATATTCTATCTTTTTATTTATTAGGGATAAAATAAATATTTTTAAAGTTATTTTAATTTGTACAATTAACATAAGATAACTATTTTTTCATATGGATATATAGTGGGTGCAGTAGGGTTAAGTCTCAACTCTTTCCGGTGTATAATTGGACTCTCGAGCCCAATCTCTTAAAAAATCCAGTTTCTTTTCGAAAAGTGATTTTTCCAATTTTCCCTTAAAATATTGGTGGTGACTCCATTTTTTCAATCGTTTCACGTCACATTGCTCTTTGGGGACGTTGTGACAACTATGTCACAAACTCAAAGCTTTTATGAATCATGAACATCCATCTTTAAATGTATAATGAGTTTGTTGAACCATGAAAAATAATTGAACACGATGAAGACATGAGTTTTATTTTTATCTGTGTCGTGTGTTCCCACTTGACATAGAGTGATATGTGTTGATGGTAAAATCAATACATTATTTTGTTTAATATTGAGATAAGTATCAATACAAAATTCAAACTCATATATTCAATTATAAACTTGTGATTACAAGTGTTTGAAAGAGTTCGTCATAATCTATTAGAATTTACCAACAAAATAGTTTGAGAACAAGTTAACTCGTTGAGCCTACCTAGACTCGTAAACTCATACGGATTGACTCAAGAGTTTGACAACAATGAGAACTAGTAAATTTGTGAAGAGGACCCAGAAGAATTGTATCCCCTCCCCAATATGAGACATACATACTTTTGTTTGATTATTAATATCAAACTGGCACGCTTAGAATTTATCCACGAACTTTAAATATATTTTAAAGCTAGATTCCATAAATACCCGATAGACAGCATCCTCATTAGAAATGGTTCGAGAGATTGAAATCACGTGTTTACCATATCTAAAATTAAAGGTATAATTAAACCTAGTGTGAAGGAACACCTTATTCCATGAGTTTTGAAAGATTTTTCACATTAGTCGTTGACATTTTGGGTGATACAAATAAGTTATTGACATTGTGTTCCATGATGCATTTTGCTTCCTAGTGTGAGTACAATGTTAACACCGTTAACTAAGTTTAACATGGCATGTCAAATTCCACATTAGATACGCAAAACATCATCGTTTCATGGTTGACATGACATTTAACCCATTCGCCTACATTAATTCTTAAAATTTTAAAAATAATTCAATTAAGTCTGTGTGTTTGTTATGAAAAATTAAATTTAGTCTCTATATTTTTCGTAAAAGTTCAATTTAATTTAAGAATATTCTTTTTTCTCGAAATTTAAAAAATTAGGATTTTACTCTCAGTTCTTCTTCTTTCACGAATTTCTATAACTCAATTCACTCATTCAACTTAATTTTTTTAATAATTTTCCGTGTAACACGTGCAGCCTATGGGGTTTGAATTCCAAGCTTTCCTCTCAACAACACAAACCAGATTTGTCTCCTCCCCTTTGGTTTGGTTAGATTAAATTAAATATATTTTTCATATATTTTTCTAATCCTAAATAAATCATCCATTCTTCTTGTTCTTTTGGAGGCTTGATTTGTTTCTTTGTAAGTTGTAACACTTTTTATTTGTTTCACTGGCTCAGCAACTCGTAACTCAAGATTTGTAATTTAATTTGTTATTTCCCTATAATCCTATGGTTTCATTTTTCTGCAATGAAGATAGTCCGGCTTTATTTTTTTCCTTTTAAGTTGCTTTTCCTAAACAACGTCGTTTTGTGTCCATCTGACTTTTAACGTGTTATGTTGAACTTCGGTTAACATGCACTCAACTAATGTCAATAGCCAAATTCCATCACAAAACACAAAGTTATCAAAAACCTATTTAAACGGTAAAAAATGTTAAGAATTAAATTAAACTTTCTATTGAAAACCAATGTCCAAATCATATATATTTTCTCATTAATTCTAAGTTGATTGAAACACTGACAAATTAACTACTATAATGGTGCCAAAAGCATGTGAAGAACGTGGGTCATTGCCTTTGTGGTCCATATATGTGTCTAACTATTGACCACACAAACCATAATTTGATTACTTAATCATATTGATATTCACCAATAGAATATCGTCACGTCATTAAAAAATTTATTAGGAAATTAAAGATTATAATTAAATGAAATATTTTTAATGACGTGACGATATTGAGATATGATTGAAGACATGATTTGGGGACACATAATTTAAATTCCATATCTGTTTGCGCGCTTCCTAACTTTTGGGTTGATAAAGATATAATACAAAAATTATAAACACACAAGATTATTCATTAAAAATAACTACAATTAATTATAACAGAAATTATAAATTTTGTTGTATGAATGAGAATTGTGGAATGTATATGAATGGTATATATAAGCCAATCAATGCTCGATATAATACGCCTCATTTATTCCATTTGGGTTGGGTTCGGATTTAAGGAGTTTACATGTCTAAATTAATTAAATTTGAATGAGTTGAGCAGGTTTGAATTTTACAATTTTAGAAAATGAAATTCATCAAACCGAATCATTCTGATAATATGGTCCATGTTAACATTTTTTTAACATTTTTTTTATAAAACACAATCTTATTAAAATGAAGAATTATTAAATATATAAAATCTTAAGAGATTAGGAAAAAATAAATTCACGACAATGTCGTTTATTAACGCTTTTTGCATTGAGTTAACTTTTATTGATATAATTTTGTCTAATAAAATTAATCTGTCAGTACAAATATATAATATTTATACAACGATTAAATATATAACTACTAACTTATAAATATATAATCATTTACATATAAATTTTATAGTATATGTTGTCCCAAGGCTTCTAGCCCTAATAGCGGTGGTCACCACAAGATAATTGACCTTTAGTAGCAACAATAGAAAAAATAGTGTTAAATTGTTAAAAAATATAGCCAAATCATTAAATGTTACCTTTGTATATTAGCAATATTTTTTATAAATGATATGCAAATATCATGTTGCTAAAATGTTTTAGCAACATTTGTAAAATATTATCAAATTATTAAAAAAATATTGTTTCTTTGTATTTGTAACATTTTTTACAAGTGTGGTATAAAGTTCATGTTGCTAATTAAAGGTGAATTATGTTGTGGTGGGTGTTTTGTCGTGTAAATCCTAATAAGAACCTCATGTGTTAGTCAGTTTGTTTTTCTCTAAGGAGAGGGTCTTCTCTCTTATAGGTGAAGGTTGAAGTCGAGTGTGTATCTACGAGATTCCCCACAAATGCTTGATTAGGGTGATTAGCAGTTAATATCATTGATGGAGAGAGTATCATACTTGATTGTCTCTGATTAGTAGTCGTTATATTTGATCGCGAGAATAAGGGGATTGCCATAGTTGATTGGATGTGAGGGGTTTTAAGTGGTTAAGTTGAGGTAAAGCACAAGTCCCAAATACTTTGGGTGAAATGACTTGGGATCATCAAGACAAACCTGTGGAATCGAGGTGAAACTGGAATGAAACATTATAAATACTTGATATATACTATCGATTTGTATACTTTATGTACAAATATCTAATGGTTGTACCAAAAAACAATACCATTAGACATAATCTATATTAATGGTGATTAATTCAACGAAAACCAAAAAAAAAAAAATTTACTAGTATAAGAAATTCTATTTATAGTGATTATAACACCCTATAATATAACTTGTACGACTTTTAAAGTATTGATTAAAATTCTAACATATTTTTTAATATGACATAATTTTATTATGTTAAACTTAATAAAATGATGTTCTTTTATTTTTTCAAATAATGATTCATCATTCATGAATAAGATTGGTCCATCATAGGTATCTAATAAAGAGTTGAATTGCAAAAGATCAAATCTATGTTAACCTAGCATTTAGGTTGGGTTGGGTTTGTGTGTGTTCAAGTCACTTGACTCAATACTCAAACTAATAGCGTCGAATCAATCCAATTTTTTTTTGTCTTGGTTCGTATTGATCAGACTCACAGGTATATCCAAACCCGAGCTCATCTCTAGTTTTTTGATTAAATAATATATAAAATATTATAAAAATAGTTTATAGGTATTTATAAGTTCTTTGTAGCTTTTTTACATATCTGTATATAGAAATTTATCAGAATAAGTTAATTTTAACTTATTTAAATACGCAATTTTTTAATTTTTAAATATATATAAGTTATTATTTAATAATAAATTATTGAATAAGTATTTAATTAAATCATGTTTTCAAACGCATCATAAGCTCTTCATGGCTAACTGCATGGATTTTCCAAAAAAAAAATATTTTAGTTGCACCTCCGACTCATTAGAGCTTTTAATAATGATATTTTGTTTTATCAAGGGAACGTTTGTTTTAGAGTATTTAATATATTCTCAAAAATGTAATTTTAGGAATGTGATATTCTCGTGTTCTTTTTATTTTTTTAAAAAATACTCTCAGTTATAGTTTACTCTAAAAAATGTAACTTCTATGTGGTTTTAATTATATGTATTCTCATGGTAAAAGTTGGTGAATATATTACCTTCTTATTATGAGAATATGAATGGTTACTTTCTATTCTATCCTTTTCAAGGAATAACGGACGTTTACTAAACACACTTATTAATTTACTAAAGAATAATACTATGTGAGTGTATCATTCCTAAAAATATAATTCTTAAAAACATAATTAGAGAATAAACACAATCAAAGTTTGTCTTAGTCATACAATTCAGTTAATGAGCATATAAAGATATATGTGTGTGAGTATCCAAATTTAAATTTCAGTTATATAAAAAAAAAGAAAAAAAAAGAGGAAAAAACAACCAATGTTTGGTTTTAAGAGGAGAGGGCGCCATCAAAGAAAGTTGGAGAGGGAGGTTGATTGACTGGTATTATGCAAATGCATGTGGGGGTTCTATAAGGATTACCAGGGAAATGGGAATCTAATTTTGTTTTATTATTTTTGGTAAAAGGGAATCTAATTTTAATAGACATTATTGATGCATGTCTGATCTTCAACATTCTTGTTAAAAGTTAGAAACTAATAACTAAATAAAATTTGAATGGCAAAATCGTAATTTTAATCTTTTTATTTTAGAGATTAATTCGACTTAGTCTCTATTTTTAATTTGATCTTCTATTTTCTACTTTTCATTCAAGTTAACATCAGTCATTCTTTAAAAATTAACCCAGAAATACTAACAACATTAAAAATGACCACTGTCTATTGCAAGTGGTGAAATTAATTTTTTATTTTCTTATTTCACATCTCTTTAATTTTTATTTTTACATCTTATGTTCTCAATTAATTTTTAGTTTTCTTATATCACCTCTCTTTTTTGAGTTAAGTTTTCGCATGTCATTTTTTTTATTTTTTATACAGCCACGGGTTTTTTCATTCGTGTTGCGTGGTTGGCGCTGGGAATTTGATATAGGTGAGATTTGAACACGGGACCTCCCGCTGTGGATCGTCCCTCCCAGGGGCGGAGCGAACATTTTGGGGGCCCTTGTTTATTATTTAAATTTTTTTTAAAAAAAGGGGCCCTTTATTCACAAAGTTTATTCTACCTTATAACACTAATTTTAAATTGCATCATTTAAAATTTAAGGCATGTAAAATACATTATTTAATATTTGGGGCCCCAAATTTTTATGGGCCCTGTGCGGTTGGGCACTTTGCACATGCCCAAAACCGCCCCTGGTCCCTCCTATAAACTTAGCGGGGTCTTACACCGCTAGACCAACCCTTAGAGTTTACATGTCTTCTATTTATTATGTTTACATCTTATTTTTTTATTAAAATTAAATTCTTGTTTGGTATGATAAGGAAATTAAATTCATTTCGTGGAACTGTTAGCGTACACCTCGGTACGTGCTTATATGCGTGGTCGGAGAGTTTCTTATTATGGTGCATATTGTTAATAAATATATTATGAATATTAATAAATATAATTTTTTATTGAAATATTTTATGATTTTTCTATAATACTCTTTAATTATTTATCTTAGTTTTATTGTTGAGATTGTAGAGCATTAATTATTACTTTAATTAAAGACATGAGTAAAATTAATAAAAGTGTGATTGATACTTCATTAAAAATATAAATAAATAGATAAATAATTATTTTTAATGTGAAAAGATAAAAAGAAACCGGCCCTTTTTATCTTTTTTTATTGGCACATTTTGAGCATATTTTGATCAATTACTAACAACCTTCACATGGTTAATTGACCCTCGTCTATAATGGACAATTATTTTTTTTTTTTATTTCTTTACCTTAATTCCAGTACTATATTTTCATATTTTGAGGCTTTTGTATCCTTCCTCCCTTGCATTTTAGTTTGGCCAAATGTTATAGTATAGTACTCAAACGTGGGGGACATCCAACATCATCTCACCCATGAAACAGCTTCCAACATAACTCACATTCCATTTAAAGAATTCCTTGTAATAGGTTATGAGCAAAAAAATTATAACGAAATACTCCCTCAGAATAAGGTCACATTTAAACAATTATATTTTAAAAAATATAATAAAATTAATTAATAGATTAATTTTTAAAAAATATATATAATCTCTTTAATTTATTTTATTTTTCTCTTTTATCATTGTATTAATTACCTAACACCTTTTATTTATAAAATTTCATTAACGATAAGCAGTAAACATGAAAAAAAAGGTAATGAATGTTTCTAAAAGATAATAAGAAATTTAATATTATAAAACAGTATTATTATCTAAAAAGGGTCTTAAAAGATACTCATTCCACTCACTCCGTTCTTTTTTATGTGTCCACATAGAAAAAAATCCGTTGTTCTATTTATTTGTACACTTACATTTTAAATGAAGTATTGATTACATGTTTATCAATTCTACCTCTTTCTTTAATTGGATTAATAAATAATGTTTCATTATCTAACCAATATATATATTCCTTTCGTTTCAAAATATAAGCCTTTAGCCGTCTTTCACACAATTTAAGAAAAATGATTATCGTATGGATTTTAAAATTTTAGTTACTCTATTCCAATTTTACCACTACTTAAATGTAAACACACTCTCTCTTAGTTAAAGATGTTACCTCGAAAGATCAAGTAGTCATTAGTGGGTCATGATAGCATAAGTTGAATCACCACTTTAATGATAATTTTGAGAACAATAAATATTTTTAGTGGGTTCTTTTAATAAAGAGTAAATTTAGAAATAATTGACAAATGTGACTTGTGTTTTATGCAGGAGTGTATAATGTGAAACATGAAAAAAGACGATCAAAGACTTATATTTTGATACAGAGGGAGTAACACAGAGAGATAAAAAATATTATAAGGAGTTCAAAATTTATTTTAGTAAAACTAAAAAATAATTATTATATTTTTTAATATATAATATACCTCAAATAGACAAATAAATAAATAAAAACAATCTTCTAAAATACACACTCTTATACATGAAATGATCTTCATTATTTTCCTCAAAAAAGATCTTCATTAATTACGGTTGCTTCGATATCATATTTAAATTTTAATTAATTTTATTCATAAAGGATTTTGTTCCTCCATTGAATATGGAATAATTTATTAAAATAGTCTTTAACTCAAGAGTTATAAGGTATTTTAGTCTCTAATTTTGTATAATGTCCGAATTAATCTTTGGCTTTATATTTTGTAGGTCATTTTAGTCTCTGACATTAAGTAACACTGCTAGAGTGATTATGTGGTACGTTATTTTATTTTTTGATCGGCTAAACACAAACACCCCACATTACACTACTCCTAAGTCTACTCCTAATTCTACCCCACCGGAAATTGATTCCCTCTCCTTCAGCTCAAAGAGCTCCTTCTTATGCCACTTGAGCTACAAACTCTTGGCATTTGGACGTTATTTGACACATAAGAATCCAGATAAGCAACCAAATGATGTTTTGGGCCAATAAGAAAGACATCAAATTGCTACAACCAATAATTATTAAAAGATATTATCTTTTTGTATTTGATTTTTTTTTCAAATGTCGTATAAATGTCAAATTGCTAAAGGTCAATTATGTTATAGTGTGCTAACCCTTTTGGCCACTAAAATATTTAATGATCAAACAAGCAAGTTTAATAACCAGTTTAATAACCAATTTATTGGTAGCTAAATATAATTTTTTGTAGTTATAAAATATGATAAAAATATTAATTGTACATTAAAAAGTTAAATTAATATCACAACGAAAAAAACTAATTTTAACGGCGCTTTTTTTTGGCTTTAGCGGCGGTTTGAACCGCAGGTACATGCACAATGCCACGGTTGCCACAACCGTGGGTAATCTGTCCGCCACAAGCGGGTTTCCAGCGGTTTTCTTCAACCGTGGGTACCTACGCAAAAAATCGCGGCAAAATGGTCTTACCGCGGTTTGAAACCGCGGGGAAGTCTCTGTTCTGTTTAGTTCCCGTTTTAACTGCGGTTTAAACCGCGGGGAAGTCCCAGTACTTTTTCTAACCATTTTAACCATGGTTATAAACTGCAAGAACTCCCAATTTTGTTTTTATAGATTCTAAAACCGCTGGAAATGGAAAAACATTTTATTACAGTAGTTATAACCGCTGGTAAGGCCACAGGATCTAATTTTGGAGTTTTTTTTTTGTCATACTAGAGATACATTCTCGTTTCATTTTGTTATATATATATATATATATTAAATTCAATTTTATTCCAAGGGCATTCACAAAGTCAAAAAGCATTGATGGTTGAAATTATTAAAGAAAATACTAATTGCAAAACAGATTATAATATTGTCAAAGTTAGAACTTAACAGACACAACAAAGTATTGTGCAAGAGCACGTCTATTATTGCTTAATTTCAACTTTCTTCTTCAGCCACAAGCGGTCTAGTGCACTGTTTGCATCACCCTGCCAATAATAAACAAAATGCATCAAATCATGATATACAAAGTGCAATTCATAATTAAATCATGAATGTATGAACCAAGCCTAAGGCTCAAGTGGGGAAGTATAAAAATTATCCCAAGAGTAGAAATGAAATGACAATTAAAGATAGTTAATAGTTTGTTATAACAATTCAGCAAAATCCTGAATTTGTAGAATCCTATTATTCATAGCTTTTACAATTGGTTGCAAAACAGTATATGCTACTACACAAATACTAAAAACAATGAAAAATAATAATTAAGCTTTCGAATTCCCCTTTTTCTATCATCTCTTACAATGAAAAACAATGACAAGATTATTAAAGCTGCAATATGGAGTTATAGTAGTGAAAAGAGTCTGGGATCAGATGGAGTTAATTTGTAATTCATTAAATAATTTTGGGATACGATAAAAGCATATTTTATAAATTTTTTTAAGGAGTTTCACTCTAATGGGATGTTGGCGAAGGCTACAACAATTTGTTTATTGTCTTAATTCCCAAACAATCTTGCCCCCAATATGTGGGCAATTATAGACCTATCTCGTTGATTTGATGCATGTATAAAGTTTTGTCAAAGATCCTTGTGAATCGATTAAGGGACATAATCTCATAGATCATCTCGGAAGAGCAATCTAATACGTTTATTTCTAGAAGGCAAATTCTAGGTGGGATTCTGGTGGCTAATGAGACAGTATAGGAGGTTTTGCGTACAAATATTACAAACATCTTGTTCAAAGTTATTTTGAAAAGGTCTATGATTCCGTGAATTGGGGATGCTTATTACAAGTCATGGATTGTATGTGATTTCATCCTATGTGGAGGTGGTCGATCCTCGGGTGCTCATCGTCTTCTTGCATGTTAATGCTAGTGAATGGTAGTCATGCTGATGAATTCTCTCCAGGGAGGGGTCTTCAACAAGGTGATCCTCTGTCTCCAGTTTTCTTGTTCTTTTTGGTGGCTATAGGATTTAGTTGGTTAATGAGTAAGGCAAAGGATCTAGGGGCATACATAGGGTTGTTGATTAGTGAAAATTGGATAGAGATTTCCTATTTGCAGTTTGCAAATGATACTAATATGCTAGGGGAAGCCTCTAACATTAATATTTGAACAATCAAGACTCTCTTTTATCTTTTTTTGAGTAGATGCTTGGCTTGCGCGTTAAGTTCCACAATAGTAAGCCTTTTGGCTTTAACGTAGATGATGTTTGGCTCCAACATGTCGTGACTATGCTTCATTGTAGAACAAGGGAGCGTCCTTTCTTTTATTTCTGTTTATTAGTGGGCGATGACCATAGGAGGAAGGCCTTTTGAGAGCCAATTGTGACCTTGGTAAGGAAGAAACTCTCTATGTGGAGTTGCAATTCTCTATCCCTTGACGGTAGATTGGTTCTCCTTAAATTCGTCCTCACATCCATTCTGGTCTAGTAACTTTTTTTTAAGGCTCCTAAATGTACCATTCTTACTCTTAATTCACTTTTTTGGCATTTTCTTTGAGGTGGAAGTGAGGGTTACAAAAAAAATCTGTTGGGTGAAATGGGAGGTTATTTGTAAGGAGAAAAAGGTAGGTAGATTAGGTGTGAAAAATATTGAAGCCTTTAATTTAGTTATTTTGGGTAAGTGGATATGGAGGTTGAAACATGAGAGGAATTTTTTATGGGTAAAAGTACTCAAATTTAAAAATGGAGAGGTCGTTAATTGTGTGTCTATCCCTCACGGGGGTGTTCAAAGTGGTGGAGTGACCTTTGTGGCCTGTTTGGGGAGAGGGTGGTGTCCGATGGTTGGTTTAGGGAGAATCTAGCTAGAAGGATGAGTAACAAGAACTCTATATCTTTTTGGAATGAAAAAGGGTGAATGAGATTGTTTTGAGGGAGAAGTATGAAAGGCTCTACCACTTGGCCCCAATAAAGACATTATAGTGGAGGATTTCGAAGATTGGTCCGCTAAGAGGTGGGAATGGTGTCGTAATTTTTTCGTTTGAGAAGAACATTTATCTTAGGAGGTAGTGATACTGGAATCTACATTGGTTGCGGTTTGATGATAGAGAAGTCACAACATCTTTATCTTGGTTGCTCAATTTTTGATGCTGTTTGGTCCAGAATCTGCGTATGATTGGAGCTAAATCATATCCATTTTACCTCGCTGCAACAATGCTTTAGTTGGTTTCAAGGACCTTTTAGAGGGAAAAAAAGTAAAAGATGGGAATAGCTATTTGATTGGGCACTGTTTGGTCGGTTTGGTTGTATCGTAATCATGGTTATCAAACTCTCGAGTTGACTCGTAGAATCGTGCGAGTTTACAAGTTTATATGCCAAAATGAGTCAACTTGCTAGTAGAATCGTTTTCGAGTAGACTCGTGTAGACTCGAGTAAACTCGTGCAAAATCGTGTCAACTCGCGAGTTTACTTGTGAGTTAGCGAGTTTGTTGAATTGGCTCAAAATCTACTATTTTTGTTGGGTAAAATGGCCCAAAACAACTTAATATAACATAGTTTCATATTTAATTTCCCTAATTTTCCCCTTATTTACAACTAAGTCACTGCGGCTTCCAAGTTTTGAGCATATTCTCACACGGTCTCTTTTTCTGTACTGCCCTTAACTGATCATTGTGTCCTATGCTTCTGCTTCAGGCGTCCCCATTTGTCTGTTCAAATTTTCTTCTTCCCACAGCATCTTTGTCCTCTTTCTTTCCAAGCTCAGTGCCTTGGTCTCTGTTAGAATTTTGCCACTGCCTACTATGAATCATGGAAGAAGTTTTTATGCTTTGAACCTTTAATTCGATAACTTTTAACTTGTATTATTATTATACTTTATTTGTATGGTTTACCTTATGAAATTTGGAGGTCGTTAATAATATGGTATCTTTGGGAAAATGAAAGAGAAGTTACAGGAATTGAGAGAAAATTGAAACTGAAATTGTATTAAAATGAAAAAGTGTGTAGATAACATCATGTATGCACCTTATATAAATTTATCAAAATAACATCAATATTTTTTTTTAAAAAAAACAAACTAAACACAACATAAATTTACCAAAATAATAATTTAACATTAAAAATTCTTGAATATGTAAAATTTTAAATAACAATAAAACTCATAAATATTAAAGTGAAATGAATAATTCATCAACGAGAAAAGACTTTTTAAAGATTTTAACGAATGACTATTTTTACGAACGGAGAAAGAAAATATATTCAAGATTTTAGATATTAATTAGAATGTTCAGGTATTAATTATGATTGACCCACAAAATAAGCTAGTTTTTTTATTAAAAAACTCCTATTTCTAGCTTTTAGCTTAAAAGCGAATTTTTTGTATTTTGTACACAAGAAAAAAAAACTAATTTAAATTTAAGAGGTTTACCTTAAATATTATTTACCCAACTTTTACTTATAAGAAACAGAGAAACCGAAAAAAAAATTGGGCCAAACACCACTACAAGAATGTGTTGAAATAGCCTCGCAAATTTAGCGACGGCCCGAACCGTTGCTAATTAGCAACAAAAAAGCCTTTTTATTAATTTTTTAATATTTTAGTGATTTGCGACGGTCAAGGCCGTCGCTAAAGGGCACTGTTTTTTTTTTGAAAACCCAATTTTTTTTAAAAAACTTTTTGTTTGCGACGGTCCTTGCCGTCGCTATTTTGCGACGATCAAGGCCGTCGCTAATGGCGGTGCATTTTTTTTTGAAAACCAAAATTTTTTTTAAAAAATTTGCTTTTGCGACTGTCCTTGTCGTCGCTATTTTGCGACGGTCAAGGCCGTCGCTACTGGCTGGGCACATTTTTTTTTATTCTGAAAAACCATTTTTTTAAAAAACATGCTGTTTGCGACGATCCTTGCCGTCGCTATTTTGCGACGGTCAAGGTTGTCGCTATTTGTTTTCCACTTTTTTTTAGTAGCGACGGTATATACCGTCGCTTTTTGAGCAGAATGGGATAAAATTAGCACCTCACCTTCACCCTATCTCTATTTCTTATCTCCAAAACTTCTTCTCTCCACACGAAACACAACCCCACACTCACCCATTCCCATTTCTTCTCCAATATCACTATCTCCAACCTTATTTCTTCATCTCCATACCCAAATCCTCCATATCCAAGCTTTATTTTCCTTTCCTCCTTCCAATCTCACTCATCTCCCCTTGCCTCTCTCTCCTCCACGCACTCTCTCTCTCCACCACCAACCACCACGCACTCTCTCTCCACCACCAACCACCACGCCATCTTATCCCTCCACCACCAACCACCACCCCATTTTATACCTTCACCACTCTCCACCAAGGTCTCTCCCTCTCTCCACCAAGGTCTTTCTCTCTCTCTCCACCACAAATCCTCCCTCTCTCTACCTAGGTGAGTTATTTTTTTTTTAATTTTAATTTGTTAATTTTAGAATTTATAGTATTTTTTGTTGAATTTATGTGAATTTTAGAATTTATATGAATTTTTGTTAAATTTAAGTGATTTTAGAATTTATATGAATTTTTGTTGAATTTAAGTGATTTTATAATTTATATGAATTTTTGTTGAATTTAAGTGATTTTACAATTTTTGTGGAATTTATGTGAATTTATATGCATTTTTGCCATAAAGGTTAAATTATGTGAATTTGTGGAATTGTTAAAGTAAATATAGAAATTATGTGAATTTTAGAATTTATATGAGTTTTAAAATTTATGTGAATTTTTACCTTTATGTGGATTTATAGAATTGTGAAAGTAAATATAGAATTTATGTTGAACTTATGTGAATTTTTGCCTTTATGTCAATTTATGTTTAATTTATGTGAATGTAAGTTGGATATATGTGAATTTTTGTCATTATGTGAAATTATGTTGAATTTATGTAAATTTTATAATTTATGAGAAATTGCAATTATGTTGGAATTTGTATGTGAAATTGTAAATAATGTAGAGTATAGAGTAGTAGTTAGAAATTTAACTTTTAATTTAAAATTCTAATGTGATATATATGCACTTGGAATATATATAGTAGAGTAGTAGTTAGAAATTTAACTTTTAATTTAAAATTCTAATGTGATATATATGCACTTGGAATATATAGTAGAGTAGAAATTGATTTAAAAGTGTTGTTGCAATTTGTGTTCCCTTTTTTGTTTGGAAATTGTGTAGTGCAGTTGGATATTGCTTGGAGCTTACGGTTTTTTGATTTTTGAGTTTGAGGTAAGAAGCTGAATAGCCTAACTTGTAATTGATGTTGAACTTATAAGTAATATAGGATTTAAACCCTAGGTTAGAGGACCTGACTGCTGGTTTTATGAAGTTCTGGATTATGGAATGTTGGATTTTCTGAATTTTGAATTGTTGGTTTTTGAATTAATGATTTTTGAATTTTGGGAAATGTCCATGTAATAGGGGTTATTCTGTCGAAATTTTTCTAAATTTTTGTATGCCATGTGCTTATTACAGAACATGGATCGTAGGTAGAGCCCTTTATCCACTTTACCCTCCACTGCGTTCAGTTTATGTTATATATAAAGAAGTTTCATCGAAAAGAGTCTCAGAACGGCGGTGCAGAGATTTATGACGGGATCTCGAAATCACAATAAGAACTAAATATTTAGGCGCGTTTGATTTAAATTTTAGTAAAATGAGAAGTGACAAATATATAAATCAAGACAAAAATTAATGGTTTAAATTGTTGATGCACAAAAATCAAGACCATCCAATAAAAATAAATATTTTTAATTTTAATCGAAAGTAATTTTAATCAAATCAAAATCTAAAACAATCGTGCCCTTAATTGTTGAGATAGGTTGAAAAGGTTATGCTCCCTCATCAACAGTAGGGTACCAGCCAACTTATTAGGAGTCTATGGCCTGACCTATTTAAAGCCTAGCCTGGCCTATTTAAAGCTTGGCCTGACCTAGCCTATTTAAAACTTGGCCTAACCTAGCCTATTTAATAATAAACCTAGATTCAGCCTTTTTAAAAAGTCTATTTAAGTAAAAAGACTAGGCACAAGCCTTTGAAAAAGCCTATTATGCCGACCTATTAAATTTTAATATATATATATATATATATATATATATATATATAAAATAAATCTTATAAATGTTAATACAATAAATTTTCTAATATGTTTCTAAATTAGGTTTATTTAGAGGACTTGTTAAAAAGACCTATTAGCCTATTTAGTGGTTTATTGACCTATTTAAGATAGAATTGTTGGCATTTTTAGATATGTTAAAACAAAGTAAGCTTATAAATAGATTTTCAGGCTTTAAGATAGGCTACGGCTTAGCCTCAAAAATGAGCATATGATAAGCTAATGGATCAGGCTTAACTCCATCAATTATAAAATAGACTTGACCTGTTTAACCAAAATTTGACCTGTATCCATCCCTAATCAACAGTAACATGGTCTCCCCCATCGTCGATCAATTTCAAATCTCTGTTTTCACAAATTCAACATATTAACTAATCATTGATAGATTAAACAATGAAGCAAGACACAGTCAATAGCAACAAAAGGTGGCACAACATCAATGGAAATAAACAAGGCAGTAATCTCATCCCAAAGAAAAGAAAGGCATTCATGGAGTCTCCAAGTGGAGGAAACACTCCACAACGTGGGTTATCGGCAGTTATGGATGGTGACCAATATATGCACAAAAACAGGACCCAAAGGTTAGATCTTCCTTGTCGAATGGGCAATTTCATATTTACTTGTCTCATTTGTTGGGAACGATTCGACTAAGGTAACGTAACATCTTCACATGACTGGTTTAACGGGTAACAAATTTCAATCTTATCCGTTGAATAACTTATTATTATATCTAACGGTATAATACAAGTGCGGTACTTATACACTACTTACGAGATAGTGTACCATATACATACCAACTATGTAGACTTAACCGTATTTTAATTATTCAAGCAGTTTTTTTTTTCATTTATCTAGAGTGTTTATTATAAAAAATAATTACTAATCTTCTCTTTAAAATTAAAATTACACGATTGTCAGTGACCATAAAATATTTCCAATGACAAATAATCAAACTCTTGTACATATATTTAAAAAAACAAAGTGAATTACCACTCGATGAGGTTTAAAATCCATTATCTTAAAAAAGTACTGAACACATGCTGTAAACAAAAAAAATAGAAAAGAAAAGAAGTACACGGAGAAGTCCAAATTCAACGGTCACGCGCGGCGGCTAAAAACAACACTAATAATAATAATAATAATAAAAAAAAAAGAAATAGAGAGAGGGACGGATGGTCCTTGTGCAGAGTTAGTAGTACTTGGAAGAGAGGAGCTAGCGTCAAAAATATGAATCACGTGCTCCTGCAGCTTCACGTATCATTGTTTTACGTGTATTATTTATCATGTATAATATAAATATGAATAAGTTTATACAATTCAAATTTTTTTATTAATTTAAAATATAATATTAATATTTTATTTTCTAAATAATAAATTAATCATAATTAACGAGATTGTAAACCAATATATAAATTGGTAGTTGTGTATAAGTATAACTAAAATGTGCGAGCGAGTTAAAGCAACAAATGATTGGCTTCTTTAAAATCACTACGTCACTGTAACTGCTGACACTATATGCGTCACACGCTAGTACGCTACCCATGCCACCTCCTCATTCATTATATTGGGTGCTTGCAGTGAGCTGGAAAATTTTGTTTGGAGGAAAACAAAAAATTAATATAAAATGTTCACATAAAATTATTTATAAATTACTATTCTCTCCAATTCATTTGTTATATTGTTTAAAGTTTTTATATACAAATTAAAAAATAATAATTATATTATAATTTTTATCTCTTAGATTAAAATAAATTAAAATATTTTTATTAATTTCTTAAAAATACGATAGGTCAATAGTTAATATAATTAGTCAAATATAATTTGACACATGTAATTATAATTATAATACTAATAATTTTCAATGATTTGAAGTTATTAATTACTCTTTCCGGTCCTTTTAATAAGGACTTAGAAAGACAATTGCGCTTATTATAAAAATATAAAAATAGTAATTAATGCATTGATTTTCAAAAAATTTTCACAATTTTCTCTTACCCTTATTCTCTTTTTTTATTGTATTAATTGTACTTCACTATCACTTTGAAAAACTCATTAATTAAAATAGGTAAACATGAAAAATAATAATAATTGCTCTTAAAAATTTGTAAAGAGTTTTATATCAAGGATTACTAATAATGTCTGAAAAAGGTCTTATAATAAGAATCAGAGTGAGTATTAAAGTTCATAAATGTAATCATTGCTTTAAGAGTTTAAGTTTTCTAAGCATCCTTAAGAACTAAACAAAATTATAGAGTTAATAATTTAGTGTGTGTTTGGTTTGCGTTAAGTAAAATTGATTTTGCATCAATGTGATTTTATATAATTGATTTGGTGTGAAATTGATTTTAAATTTAAGATTTTTTTTTAAAAGCAAGTTAGAAGTATTTTTCAATCCAACGCAAAAACAAATCCTATCTTACTTTCTGCATAATTGATTTTACAGAACTAAAACCATGTTCAAAGAAAATCAAACACAAAAACAAATAACTATTTTATCACTAAAAATTTATTTTAAGATTTCAAACTTGATTTTAAAGGGTGCAAACGTAGCCCCAAACGCACACTTAGTTATGATCACGGTAAGAAAAAGAATATTTTTACTCTAAAGTCATTTTTTGTTATAATTTGATCTTTTTAATTACCAAAACTTTCATGAAAATTTAACTAGGGTATATTTTTTATTAGGGAGGGTTTTTTTTAAAAAAAGTTTGGGACACTGAATGGGTTTTTTTTTTTTTTTTTTTTATCGCTGGTGGTTATTTAAATTGTTTGTTTTATAATTTTTAGATTTATTATTTTACTCTTATTATTTTTTAGGAGGAATATGTAAGTTATAACTTTAAAAATTAAATTATATACAAAATGTGTATCTTATTAAAATATTCTTCTTATAAGATATAGGCAATAATATGTTATCAACCATTAAGGCTAACATACTCTCATATTTTATAGAAAAAATATATTAACAAATTAGAATTTAATAATTAAATAATTAAATATTTTTTCTTACTCACAGCATGAGAAAACTCAAAAATGAAAAAAAAAACCTTTGCAGATAAGTTGTGATCCGAGCATCACTCCAAGAAAATACAAAATTAGCTATGAAATATATAGTTATAATTTTTTTATAGTTTATTTGTATCTATATATATTAGCTACTAAATAAAATTTTGTAGCTAATTTTTGTAGCTTCTAATTAACTACTAAATTACCTAATAATTAGATGCGAAATATACCTACAAAAGGATTTCATAGTTAATTTGTAGTTAAATAGCTACCAATTAATCACGTATAAAATTTTGTAGCTAATTTTCTTAGCTACATATTAGCTAATAGCTGCTAAATTAACTATTGATTAACTACGAAATATAGCTACACAATTTTTTTATAACTAATTTGTATCTAAATAGCTACATAATTGCCCCAGAATAAAATTTCCTAATTAGTTTCTATAGCTAAAGACTAGCTACTAAATTAACTAGTAATTAAATATAGCTATAGTTTTTTTAACTAATTTATATTTAAATAGCTGCTAATTAATTACTAAATAAAATTTTTTAGTTACTTATTAACTAAAATTCGTTAAATATGTAATAATTAGCGGTCAAACGTTAATAAATCTAATGCATTAATTAAAAATAAGAAATAAAAAATACTTATTTTAAAAAAAAAAACTAATACTATTGTTGTGATCCAACCTGACAGGAATGTAGGACGAGCAAGATGGTCTTTTTGATCAGCACAGTGCAGTAGGATTACTTTAGGGTCCTGAGCTCCGGCGGTGGTGGTGTGCACCTGCAAGCACTCCGACGCTCAAGTCAATGAGTGAATTAGGGTTTGTATATATGATAATATGTCTTACGTACCTTGCATGGTGCATTATGATAGTATTTATAGAGTGAGGTAAATGACCTAAATGAGGCCCGGGCCCAATCCTCATCAGCTGGGCCTTGATAATTGGCCGCGCCCAACATACCGGGATGCTGATGGTAATTGGTGGCTATTTGACCCGGCATGCAAGCATCTATCCGGGATGCCATTATTTTGGTCCACAACAGTTGCCCTCCAAGTCGTCAAGCTCTTCTTGGGAGAGGTTGGCGAGTTCATTCATCATGACGGGTGGATGTTAGATGGCGATTCTAGAAATGTTACGAGATGACGGTTGGTTTTCTTTTTGGGCGCGTGTATTTCACGCATCTCACTCTGGGCACTGTGTGCGATGATTAGCGTGGTTTTTGGGCCCCATGTCCATTAAGGTGATGTGACGGTTTTTACTTTATTTCTTTTCACCCATTACATTTTACTTCTTTTCTCCTTTTCAAGTTTTCACTCTTCACCTTCGCGCTTCCTATCTCTTCATTTCCTGCGACAGAGAGCTTCTGAAAACCTTTCTTCTTCCATCTTCGTGCTCGTTCGTCAGACCCGTTTTCTAGCAACATTTTATCTTCATCTTTCAGGTATTGCTTCTACCTTTTCCTAATTTTTGCCTTTATTCAACTCTTTCTTGATTCTTGGATTGTTCTGTTGCATTCTCCTCCTCCTTTAGGGTTTAGTTGTAGTTTCTAGGTCTCTTTCTTTCAAAAATGGCCGATGGTATTATCGTGTTGACGAGTAGTTCCTCTTCAGAATCAAATGATACTAAACTTCTTGAGAGTTTTGTGAGGGGTCTTCGCAAACATAGGTCTTCTAATGAGCTAAACCCTTGTCCTGGTACGCCATCTATAACCAATCCTGATTATTGTGAATCTTGCCATTTTTGGTTTTATCCTCTATATTCGCAACGAGTAGAGAGTGGCGAATCAGTTACCCAAAGTGTGAGTGGGTTGTTTAATACTTTGGGTAAACAACCTTCTGCTCTTCTTCTTGAATCAGCCCATCTTCCTAATGAGTATAGTTCTAAAAGTTCTGTGTTTGTCGAACAAGGTTCAGATCGTCGTGCCCCAATTAATTTTATCCCGGTAGGGGATGAAGTTGAGTCTTCCCATCCCGGGGATTCTTTAGAAGATAAAGAGTCTATACCGTCGTCTATGACTCATTCCTTAGATTCTGAATCCGACCCTACATATGCTCCTTCTTCTTGTAGCCATTCATCCCCGGGATCTGACTCTACATTCTTTGATCATGTAGATATGGAACCTGCTCAAGGTGACATTCTCATCTCGGTAGCTTCTGATGCTTCGGGATCTTCTGATGGTGTACCGGCTTCGCCCGATGCCGGGGACTTTGAAGTTGTCGTACGAGGGGCAGGAGAGCCCAGTACTTCTCAGCCTCAGATCGAATGTCCTCCAGATTTTTTAGAGCTGAAGAATATCTGGGGAATGTTGTGGGTTCCTGGGATATTATCCGAGAGGAGTGTTCGGTGAAGGATAGTCGCCGGCTCAGGAGAGTGGAGAAATACTTGAGGAAATTGTTAAGTATTTTAGAGAACTAAAATACTAACTCGTTTCAATATAGTGGAAAACAAGTTATCATCCTCAGGGAGCAACTACAGAACAATTTAGTTCAATTAGAAAACTTGGGTTTGAATTGTAAAATAAGTGCTTGTAATGGTAAAAAAAGGTTAAAAACAATTTATAAAAACACTTGGGCTTGGATTTCACTGTACTGATGTTTATTCCCAAAAGTTAAGAACTTATTTGGTTAATTGAATGGCCAGGGATAAAAACCACTGACAAAGATCTCTCATTTGCCAGATTCTATGACAAAACTATATCGATTAAATCCCTTTAAACGGTAAAAGAGTTGCCACGCAGTAAGAATTCCCTTTTTAAAAGTGGTTCATAAATGAAAACTATCTCTAGACTTTCATTGATGAAATTCCTTTTCACAGAACCTCTTTTCAAATTAAATTCCCATTCAATAAGAAAAGTTAGAAGGAGAGAAGGAAGGTGATGAAGCTTTCAACTCTAAATTAAACAAAGAAAAGAAAACCAATCAATTTAACATAAATAAAAACCTGAGTTTGAGAATTCACATAGCAAGTTACATCCAATCCCAAGTAAAAGGGTTTTAAGCTACCATCTCTCAATTTCTCACTTTCTCTCCCTAAAACCCTAAATTTCGTGCAGAGATGGCTCTCCTAGCTCCTAGTGAATGGGGCTTTTTAAAGAGATCCCAAGTGGTTTATCTTTGCTCAAAATAAGATAAAATAATATGAGATAAGGTTTCTTCAGATCTTTTTTCCTTTTTCTTCGCCCTTATCTTCTGTGTTTTTATCTATTTACCTGCAATCCAATAATTTAGGGATCAAATCTTATCTAAATCAACCCATAACATATGGATGAAACTCAAATCAACAAATTCTCTCTCAAATTAAGATAAGTATTGAATTTACTAAATTTAAGGGAATTTAATTAAAAGATAAACATAATATTATTTAAAATATATTCAAATTAACCACAAAATAGTTTAATAATTATCTGTCATCAGAAATGCTTTCACTATGGGCCCAACACCCTCGGGACTGACGTCAAAGCCGATCCTTCATCAACCATAAGTTGGTTATCCCGAGTAGGAAGGAGAGGATCTGCACACCAGCATCTAAGGGTGAAGGTTCCTATATCATGATGCTGGAGTCTTTGTGGCATCAACTTAAAATTAGGTTCCCTTTTTCCGACCTCAAGATTGAAGTTCTACATCACCTTAATCTTGCTCCTACCCAACTTCATTCTAACAGTTGGGGATTCCTCCAGACCTTCGAGGTCTTCTGTTGGGTTCAGGGCTGGCATTGTTCCTCGACCTTATTCCTATACATCTTTGGTCTTTACCGCGGTCCTACGAAGAAAAATTGGGTATCCCTTCGTCACCGTTCCGGGATCCCTCAACTATTTGTCCCTTATGAAGAGGCCTTCAAGGCCCATAGGGACATTTATGTCAAAGTCGTCCCACGGACCAAAGATTGTACTCCCTTCTGGATGGGAAAGGACAAGCAACCCTTATTCCCGCTCTACTGGACGGAAGATCATTTTCAGAGGTCGCTGTCCTTGAAGGAATTGGAGATTGGCTTCCTAGAAGAGGAAGACCAACAAACCTTCAGGAATCTTTACGTCTTTGTTGAGCGAGGGGGGATTCCCATTCATTGTAAAGATATGATAGGAGTATCTCGTCGCGACCAGGCGACATGCTTATGTAGGGGATTGTCCTTTATTGTACAATGTCGTTGTGTCGAATTGTTTTTAATTATTTTGCCTTAGCTAACAAGTGTATCTTTTCCTGCAGCCGAGATCATGGCCAACTATGCCATCCGTTCTCAGAAACGAGATGCTAAAGGAAAAGGAAAAGTTGGTACTTTAGGTCCACCTCCTTCTCCTGCTCCAGTTCCTGCTCCTATCCCGGTAATTCCTACCGGGATTAGAATCTCGGACGCGGTTCCTGCCAGGGGAGCTTCTCCTGTTAAGAAGTCCGTTCCTCACTCCTCTGGAGCCGAGGTGGCTAATATGCAGTCAAAATGTCGTCGTCTTACCAAGTCCGGTATGTTTTTATCTTTTGGGATTTGTAGTCGTCCAGGGACCGTGTGTTGCTTTCTTATTATATCATTTAGTTCGATTTGCAGGTGATCAGCCTAGGGATGACTAAGGGGCTTTTGCCGGGATGACTCCGGTATTGATGGCGCCCTTCTCTACTCCTTCTTCTGCCTGGGAAGGATTCCATTCACCCTTGATTAAGTTCCTGCATGAGGACTTTTTCACAAAGGGTGATATCTCCGCCGTGAAGGTATACGTTTTTGTCATTTGAACTCATCAACTTCATAGTGATTGATCTTGGTAGATGTATGTTTAATATCTTTTGGTTATTTTTGTCTCTGTAGGAGCAAGCCAAGTCTCTAATGGGCTGGACGACTATGAGCATGGCTATGCTCCAACACGTTCATGACCAGGCGGAGGACATGGGCCAAGCTTCTTCTTTGAGGGCTCAACTGCGGGACCTCCGAGATGATATGGAGCTCAAGGATGCCTTGATCCAGAGTGCCAAGGAATCGGAATCCCGAGCTGGGAAGGAACTTGCTTCCTTGAAGGAGAAGTTTGCCCGTATGGAAGAAGAATTTTCCAAAGAGAAGGAAAGGGCTGCCGGCCTGGATGTCGAGAATCTCAAGTTCAAGGGAGATGTCTCCCAATTGAAGATTAAGGCAGAGGAGGATGGTTCTGCTCTCAAGTTTCTTTAATCCGAGCTTTTGGGATCGGCTTTGAAGCTTCACGAGACCCAGGTTGAGCTACGGGAGACTCAGGAGAAGTTGGAGGAAGCCTACCAAGATATGGACACAACGGTGGATGATTCCTACCGGGATTGTATGAAGACCCTCCTGTTCTTAAATCCTGGGGTTGCGTTGAACACTCGTGGGCTTTGCAAGTTTCATGGCGTGAAGGATGGGATGTTCATGGACTTTCATGATCCTCACAATCCCGTGCCTATTGATCCTGTTGATCCCAGGCTTGAGTCTTTCGACTGCAGCACTCCTCCTCCTGCCGATGTCGTTCAAGAGCCTGCGGATGAGCATGCCGGCGGAACTGAATGATCTGCCTGTTATTTTTGTTTTGCTCTATTCTTTCTTGTATCGAATCAACAGTTGTAGACTTTATCATCCCGGTTTTCCGGGTTGATTTTAATGCATTGTAGTCTATGCTTATTTTGTTTATGTGCTTCTCATATTTTATTTATTATGTTTCTGTATGTTGCTGAGGCATGACCATTTCAAGGTGCCTCAAAATCTCGCTTGACATGGAGATTTTTCATGTCATTTGAATTGTTAGGGATACATTTATGATGTCGCCCTTTTAGCTCCTTGATAGGAGGGAAAGTAGTTTGTATTTTCTCTAGGTTTGGGTTGAAGTATGGCGTTGGCGGTACTTCACATTTCTTTATGGCCAGGGTTAACCCAGGAAGGTTCCATATTGAGTCTGTAGCAGAGAATTACCCGTAATGGGGGCCTCGTTTGTGTAAGAGTGAATAGAATGATACTGTATTAAGAACAAATGACGAATGGGGGCCTCGTTAAAACCTCTAGCAGTAAAACCCTCCTTAGGGATAAAACCTGCTACAGGAAAAAGAGTACCCCTTTATTACAAAGAATGTAAATTACATAACTTAGCTATAATAGCGCCTTAAATCTGCGACATTAAGCGTTCTTGGAATTTTTTTGCCTTTGAGAGTCTCTATACGATATGCTCCATTAGCTGCGACAGTTTTGACCCGGAATGGGCCTTCCTAGTGTACTCTGAGTTTCCCGTCTTTAGCATTCCGATTTCCAATGCTAGCTCTTTGTAAGACTAAGTCGCCAGGTTGGAAGCTTCTCGGGACAACCCTCAAGTTGTATCTCTGAGAAACTTGTTGCTTTCGAGATAGCTCTTTGATTCTGGCGGCTTCTCGGATCTCTTCGACCATGTCGGAATCTTCTCTAAGTAGTTGTTCATTTTCTTGTGCGGGATACATGACCCTCCAAGATGGATGTCCAATTTCTACCGGAATTACAGCATCTGATCCGTATACCATTCGAAATGGAGTTTCTCCGGTGGAACTATGGGGAGTAGTTTTTTAGCTCCAAAGTACCTGATAAAGGTCTTCCACCCAACTAATTCCGGCTTTCTCACACCTCTTCTTTAAGCCATTAAGTATGATTTTTTTGGCGGATTCTGCCTGTCCGTTTGACTGTGGATGTTCTAACTGGCAAAATATTGCTTGATGTGTTGTCCTGCTAGCATTTCTAGGAAATCTTTGTCGGTAAATTGGGTCCCATTATCGCAGATGACTTCCGCCGGGATACCGAAGCGGCATATTATTTGCGGAAATACAAAGTTCTGAGCTTTGACTTATGCTATGCTAGCTAAAGGTTCCAGTTCAATCCATTTAGTGTAGTAATCAACAGCAACGATAAGATGTTTAAGCTGACATGTGGTTGGAATGAAAGGTCCCAGGAGGTCCAGGCCCCAAGTGTGGAAGGGCCAGGGGGTGGAGATGCTGTGCAGATCTTCAGCCGGGATGTGGGATAATGGACTGTGTTCTTGGCACTTCTTCACGTGATCAGTTGCATCTTTGTTCATGGTTGGCCATAAGTATCCTGCCCGCAAGGACTTCCTTGCCAACGATTTTCCACCAATGTGGTGACCGCAGCTTCCTTCATGCACTTCAGTGAGAACATACCATGTTTCATATGGTCTAATGCATTTAAGCAAAGGAGTTGATAGTCCCCTCCTGAATAATTGTCCTTCTATCACGAAATACTGGGAGGCATTTTGTACCAACCGTTTTGCTTCCCGGGCATCTGCCGAGATGGTGCCTTTAGTGATATACTCTATTATTGGAGTCCTCCAATCTTCACTTTCAGCCTGCAAAATAGCACAAGGAGAAGGGAGAACTTCTTTTATTACTGACTTCAAAGTTGAGGATGACTTGGTGCTGGCCAATTTGGAGAGTAAATCAGCGCGACTGTTCTCCTCTCTTGGAATGTGCTTGATCTCAAATTTAGAGAGACCAAGTAGACTTTCTTTAACCTTTGCCAGGTATCTTTGCAACAATGGCTCTCTTGCCTGGTATTCCCCTTTTATCTGGGATACCACCAATTGGGAATCTGAACATAAAGTAATCGCAGTAGCCCCTAGTTCTTTTGCCGCGCGTATCCCGGCTAAACAGGCTTCATATTCTGCTTGATTATTGGAGGTCGGAAATTCGAAATTCACAGAATATTCTACCGTTACCCCCTCATCGTTCTCAATCAATATGCCAGTGCCCGCTCCTTTGGGGTTTGAGGACCCATCAATAAAAATGGTCTAGGATCCCTTTGGTTCTTCGCCGGGATGTGTCATCTCGGCTACAAAATTAGCCAGAGCCTGTGCTTTGATTGCCTGACGTGGTTCATACGAGATATCGTATTGTGACAACTCTACTGCCCAGGTCATCATTCTTCCTGCCAGGTCAGGTTTATGCAGGATTTGCCTGATGGATTGATTAGTTTTTACCACGATGGGGTGACATTGGAAGTATGGCCTCAACCGCCGAGATGCAAACAACAAAGCATAGGCGACCTTCTCAAGCCTTTGATAATTTAGCTCCGATCCTTGTAGTGCTTTAGAGACGAAATATATCGGACTCTGGTTCCGGGATTCTTCCTTTACTAAAGCCGCACTGATTGCTTCATTGGTCACGGCTAAGTAAAGATGTAGGACCTGTCCAGGATCTGGGCGAGATAGAACTAGTGGGGCTGAGAGGATTTTCTTAAGCTCCCGGAAAGCTTCTTCACATTCTGCATTCCACTGGAAGTTTTCCTTGTGTTGTAAAGTTCTGAAAAAGGGTAGGCATTTCTTAGCAGAGTCTGGTAGGAATCTCGTCAAAGCAGCAATCCTTCCCGTTAGTTGTTGGACCTCTTTAATATTTCTGGGACTCTGCATACTCAACACAGCACTACAATTGTCGGGGTTGAATTCAATCCCTCAACTGGTTAGCATAAAGCCTAAGAACTTTCCGGCTTCGACCTCAAAAGTACATTTGTTAGGATTTAGCCTTAAATCATACCTGCACAGTTGTTGGAAGGTTTCATGCAAGTCGGCCACCGAATCTTTGTCTTCTGGGGTCTTTACTATCATATCGTCAATGTATACTTCAAGGATTCTGCCAATCTGTTCTTTGAAGACTTGGCTCATCATCTGCTGGTAGGTTGCTCCGGCATTCTTCAAGCCAAACGGCATCACAATGTAACAGTAAACACTCATGTCGGTGATGAAAGCCGTTTTCTCTTGATCTTCAGGGTACATTGGGATCTGGTTGTAACCAGAGTAAGCATCCATGAAAGATAGATATTTATAACCTGCAGAGTTGTCAACGAGCTTATCGATGCAAGGTAAGGGGAATGGATCTTTGGGGCATGCTTTATTCAGATCTGTGTAATTTGTGCACATTCTCCACTTCCCGTTAGCCTTTTTTACCATCACCACATTTGAGAGTCAATCTGCATATCGTATTTCTCGAATGAACCCTGCATCTAGCAACTCCTTCACTTGTTTTTCTATAGCTGCTTGTCGTTTTGGCCCCATTTTTCTCTTCTTCTGGGCCATCGAGATAGATCCCGGTTTCAAAGACAGTCGATGACACACGAATTCTGGGTCCACTCCTGGCATGTCGGAAGAAACCCAAGCAAACAGATCTTTATTCGTCTTTAACAACTCAATGAGTCTTTCTTTGATGATGGGGGGCAGGCTAGCCCCTATCTTGACAGTCTGATCTTCTTTAAGTCCTATTTGGACTAAGATCTGGTCTCCTTCTGGTTGGGGTCGCTGGTGTTCAAGATCTGCTCTGGGATCTAGGTTGGTCATCATGACCCCTGCATCCCATATCAAATCACGTCTTTCCATCTTTTGCTTCCCCTTCTCTTCTGCCGTCACTAGCAAGATGGATGGAGATTTCGTGATTTTAAGGCTTTCTTGATAGCATTTTCGCGCATCACTTCTCTTTCCACGGACAGTTACTACTGAGTCGTCTTCTCTTGGAAACTTCATGGCTAAATGGATGGTAGAGACTATGGCACCAAGGTTGTTCAAAGTTGGCCGCCCGATGATTGCGTTGTAAGCTGAGGGACAATCCACCACTATGAACCTAGCGGGAATTGTTTTGGTATTTGGCTTTTTGCCAAAGTTCACCTTAACGTCAACATATCCTTTGGGAATGATTGTATCTCCAGTGAAGCCAATTAGGCTACCTTTGTGAGGGATTAAATCCTTGGAACCTAATCCCATTTTATCAAACAGGCTCCAAAACATAATGTCGACTGAACTTCCTTGATCAATGAAGATTCGATGGACTTTGAAGCCATTCAGATTGGCTGCTATGACCAATGGTTCGTTATCCCGGATCCGTTCTTCCGGGAAATCTGCATCTGAGAAAGACAGAACTGGGTTAGCTACAACAGCTACCTGGGAGCAAGAATCCCTAATAACTCGGGTCCTCTTCTTATCTTTGAGACCCTTTAAGCTGGCTCCTCTAGCTATTACTTGAATTATTCCCCTAGGAGGGGATTCCTGTGCTCGTCTTGGGCTTCGGGATCTCTGACGGATTTCAGCTCGTTGATCTCGGTTCCTAGGAGGGGATCTGGGTGTCTGTGTCCGAGGAGATGGACTTCGACGATGATCCCACCTTTCTGGGGATGCCCGAGCATAATTTCTCAACCTTCCTTGTCGGATCAACTTTTCAATTGCATCCCGGAGTTGGATGCATTCATTGGTATAATGTCCACGATCCCGATGGTATTCACAGTACTTATTTTTGTGCTTTTCAACCGTTTTCAAAGGTGGTGGCCACTCTCTTAGTTCAGAATGCATCACTTCTTTCAACACTGAAGCTGGCGGGACTACTAGCGGAGTGTAATTGTTGAAAAGACCCTTGCGTTTCTTGGGAGACCTATCCCGGGATTTGTCGTCTTTACCCCGGAATTGGTTTGGAGGGACAATTTTTGCTTTGTCGTCCTTCTTGGCGGCTTGAGCATTCTCCTATTCTTCTATTCTGATCCACTTTTCGGCCCTGACCTTCAAGTCATCCATGGAGGTGGGCTTATCTCCAGCCAGCTGCTTGGCGAAGGCTCCTGGCTTCAATCCTCTTACAAAGAAATATAACACCAAGTTAGGTTCAACATTCCTAACTTCTAATACTTCATTGTTAAAACGTGTTATATAGTCTCGTAGAGATTCATCTTTTCCCTGTTTAACAGTTTCTAAGTGGAATTCATATTTGAACTGTCTTTTACTGCTAGTGAAATGAAGAATAAACTTATCTTTGAGAGCTTTCCAGTTGCTGATGGACTGCGGTGGAAGGTCTGAGAACCAACGACTTGCAGCCTCTGACAATGTGAGGGGGAAGGCACGACATACAATAGCCTCATTCACCCCTTGAAAGTACATGGCTCTTTCAAAAGTGCTGACATGTAGAGTGGGATCCTTGGTTCCATTGTATTCCTTCAGCTTCTTTGCGAACTGGAATCCATGAGGCAGGGCATGGGACATTATCCAAGGCGTGAAGGGATTGTCAATGTACCTGAAATCTGGGACATTTTCGGTCATGTGCTCCTGGTTACCGGCAGGTTGTCCGGTTTGCTGGCCCCCAAGGGGGACAGGCGGCGGGTTGCCCCCCTCAACCCGAGATTGATGCGGGGCCCCTTCATGTCGGCGACTTAGCCGTCCTTCTTGTTGCCTTTCTTGAGTTTTCAGATTTCCTTCTTTATCTCCTTCAACTACGGATTTCCATTGCTGCTTTTCCGCGTTGTCATTATCTTTTTCTTGATTTTCAGGGTTTAGCTGGGTATGCCTCTCAGCTCTTTCCTCTTCTGAATCATCTTCGATAACAACATGTTTACCCTTCCGCTGTTGCTCTTTGAGATCTGCGATCTCTTTGGCTTGAGATTGAACCAATTGTTGCAGTTTGCGGAATTCTGCTTCAATATCAAAATGCTGGGATGCCCTTGCTTGATTCGACGCTCCAGCCTGCTGTCCAGCTCCTTGGTTTTGCACGCTGGGATCGTTGTAATCCCTATTTCTGGTTGAGCCAACCATTGTTGATGATAAATGGAAGCGAGGCTTTTTGTTGCGTTCCCCACAGACGGCACCAATGTTGTGATCCAACCTGACAGGAATGTAGGACAAGCAAGATGGTCTTCTTGATCAGCACAGGGCAGTAGGATTACTTCAGGGTCCTGAGCTTCGGCGGCGGTGGTGTGCACCTGCAAGCACTCTGACGCTCAAGTCAATGAGTGAATTAGGGTTTGTATATATGATAATATGTCTTACGTACCTTGCATAGTGCATTATGATAGTATTTATAGAGTGAGGTAAATGACCTAAATGCGGTCCGTATTGGGCCAGGATCTGCGCCCGGGCCCAATCCTCATCAGCTGGGCCTTGATAATTGGCCGCGCTCAACATACCGGGATGCTGGTTGTAATTGGTGGCTATTTGACCCAGCATGCAAGCATCTATCCGGGATGCCATTATTTTGGTCCACAACAACTATATTTTTTTTTATAACAACTAATACTATATACTATATACTAATAATTACAAACCCTTTTCTTTTTTTTCTTTTATAAATTAATGCACTACAAACCTTTTTCTAAAAAAAAAAAATATAGAGAGCAGTGAAGCATGTGCAAGAGTATAGAGGTTTGGCTTCCCTGCGAATTAAATGATTGTCCATTTCCTTAACTGTCGAAAAACGAATGTGAGTGTTAGAAGTCTCACGTCGGTTAGTGATATGGTTATTATTGAGTTTATAAGGGTGTGACAATCCTCATCCTTTCTAAGATGGTATTAGAGCCTATCCTAGATCCGTTTGTTGGGCCCTCCATGTTGTTGGGTGTGTTATTGGGTGTTTGTTAGTCCCGTATTGTTGGGCCACCTATTTGTTTGTCCACCTGTGTTTGTCCATGCTCCAGCTGTGTAGTGCTGGGCGTGAGGGAGCGTGTTAGAAGTCCCATCGGCTAGTGATATGGCCATTGTTGAGTTTATAAGGGTGTGACAATCCTCATCCTATGAGCTAGCTTTTGAGATTGAGTTAGGCCCAAACCCAAATTGTAAGACTAAGACATTCAGTCGATTTTAATCTTAGCCATTCAATATCATAGCCAATCACACATCATCCATCGACGGTGGGACCAACGACATTCACAATGGTGGCAAAGAGAAGAAAACTCGAACAAGAACCAGAAAGCGGGAACAAACAAAAAGCATATTAACAGAGAAGGCGAGACCAATAACGTTCATGACTCTAAGGTATCAGACCATAAGATGGTAAAGATAAGAAAAATGAGGAGATAATATTGATGAGAGAAATCAACAATTCATTCACACTTTGATTAAGAGTTTTACAACATATATACATAGTGTTGTTTGCACAATAAAAAAAAACAAACTCTAACAGAATGATAACTCAGCACTTTACCAGAATGATAAGTCAACATAACAAATTAAACTAGGAAAAAATTAGCAACTTGAAACTGAGCTGGAAGATGCACTACGTGAATTTGATTGGCTAGAACCTTCTCATGAACAAAATGAAGATCAAGTTCAAAAGGCTTGGTCTGAAAATGCTTAACTGAGCTTGTTGCCAATAGAATTACGTCATGATTATCACAATACACATAAGAAACCGATAGGGGAACCTAGAGTTCAATAAGTAAAGATTGAAGCCATAAGATATTAGAAACAACAACAACTAGACCACAATATTCTACTTCAGTGCTGCCACGAGAAACAACAGCTTGTTTCTTGGATAACCATGAAATAAGATTAGAACCCAAATAAACACAATAGCTAGTGTTGGACCTCCTGTCATTGGGATCAGATCCCCAATCAGAATCACAAAATCCAATCACATTAAGATGCTTAGAAGGACACAGATGAAGGCCAAAGTGAATGGTGCCTTGAAGATATCAGAGAATACGCTTACAACCTTCTAGTGATGTTCCTGCGGTGAATGAATGAACTGTAATACCTTGTTAAAAAAAAGGGAGAATTCAGGACGAGTTATGGTGACATACTGAAGGGAACCAACTATGGAACGATAGAGAGATAGATCAATAACTGAAGTCAAGCCACGAGCAGATAACTTTAGGCCAAAAACCATAGGAATAGGTTGAGGTTTGGAGTCTAGCATGTTTTCCCTGTGAAATAAGTCAAATGTATTTGGTCTGAAACAAGAGGAAGCTATCATCCGCGCTATGAAGAACCTCAATCCTAACAAAATAGTGTAGGTGACCGAGATCCGTAAGAGCAAATAGAGAATGCAATTGAGAAATAAGGGAGCTAATTTCTGACTTGGAGCTGCAGTGTTGATGATATCATCAACATAAACAAGGACCAGAAGAGCTGATTGAGAGGTAAACCTCGCAAATAGAGAAGTGTCACTCTTGTTTGATCCATATAAAGCCTTATGTAATTTGCATACTTTTCCCTTCTAATCAGATGAGAAACCAGGAGGTTGAGTCATATAGACTGTCTCAACTAGATCACCATGCATAAATGCATTAATGATATCTACTTGACGAATTAGCCATTGTGAATTGAGATCAAGGGTGAGAACTGTGCAAATATCCTGAAACCATTCAGGTTTGGATAAGGCTTCCTTCGCTGTATGGAGCTCAATTGTTTGATCATAACTAGTGGATTTTATAGCAGCACCAGTCTTAGGTTTACGGATACCAGTTTTAGCCCTCGTGATCTTAGGCTGAGCATTAGACCAAGGAGATGATTGAGAACCTGCAAGAGCTATAGGAGCAGTGCTAAAATAGAATCATTAGTAGAAACAGTAAGAGAGTTAGTATCAGAAATTGGTTGAATATTATCAATTGGAACGGTCAGGGGTAAAGAGGTCAAAACAATAAGATAGATAAAAGAGGGGTAGGGATAGATAAAGGGGTTGGAAGGGTCTTTGTAAGGGAAAAGCATATTCATGAAATTAAACAAGCCTAGAGATCTAACATTTGTCACTAGTGGAAAACAGTTGTAACCTCTAAGTTGGAAACTATACCTAAGAAGAAGGACATCTAAGATTTTAAATCCAATTTATGTTGACTATACAAGCATAGGAGGGGGTAGCAAGCACATCCAAAAACTCTAAGAAACTTATAGTCGACTTAGACTGTGCAAGGTAGGTGTAGGAAGGAAATTAATGAGGGTGGTAGTAGTGAGAAAAGCTTCCCCCCAAAACTGAAGAGGGAGAGATGCTTAAGCTAAAAGTGTTAGGCTAGTTCTAGTTACATGTTTGTATTTCAATTCTGGACTACCATTTTGTTCATGTGTATGAGGACATGTAACTCTATGATGACGGTCGTGATCTGTAAGATATTTGGTAAACTTAAGGAATTCATTTGCATTATCAAATTGAAGGGCCTTAATTTTTGTTCCTAATTGAAGTTCAGCACATGATTTGAATTGTAAAAAGACAGTAAAGGCTTGTGATTTACTTTGTAACAGATAAATCCAACTATATTTTGAAATAGCAATAAGAAATACAATGTAGTATTTTGCACCGTTAGTGAAAGGAATAGGGGATGGACCCCAAATATCAATCAAAACTAGTTCTAAATGAGATTTAAACACAAAGGATGAACTAGTAAAAGGTATAGATTATCGTTCTTAGAGAGCACTTGTTAGCCAATTTTGATTAACAATTATTAAGTGTAACGAGAAAGAATTATTGGGTGTAGAAATTGACAGAGAACTAGAATAGAAAACGATTAAATAATAATTCAGTTAGAATTGAGCTCTCGGGATTGGATTTCAATACTCACCCCACCTTTGTTCCCTCTATTAATCTAGAGATACAAATTCAATTATTCTTATGCAATATCTCTAAAATCTCTAATATTGATCCCTCGAGTATTAGATTTTAAGGAATTCTCTTTATATATCGATCCCTCGAATATATAGAAAGATTTTCCAGCATTATTATTGATAAGTGCAAATTAGTGTGTAGATATAATAAAGGATTTGCACTTATCTTCTCTAGAGATTACATGTTTTTATATATAATTTCACCATTTTCCCTTACTTTGTGAGTTTAAGAGTAAATAAGTGGTAATAATAAGTTTTCTAACTTTAGAAATGTATTTTCAGGTGTTTTTGGAAGCAAAATAAGAAAGTCAAGTTGCTGGAGCATATAAAAGGCCAGCGCTCGAGCGCCATACCAAGGCTCGAGCGCTGGAAGCTGAGGAACATAGGATTCTTTCTGCCAGTGTAAATGCTCTGGCGCTCGAGCGCCACACCAGGGCTCGAGCGCCAGTAACCATTGAGCATTGGATTCTTTCTACCAGAGTTATAAGCCTGGCGCTTGAGTGCCACACCAGGGCTCGAGCGCCAGAATACGTTGAGCATTGGATTCTCTCTGCCAGAGTTATGAGCCTGGCGCCTGAGCGCCAGACGCATTAACCAGGCAATTAATCTCATTAACCGGCATGTGTCAGGCCAGCGCTCAAGCGCTAGGAGGGCGCTCGAGCGCCAGACCCCTGCCCAAAACACCTATAAATACAGCCTTTCAGAAGTTAGGAAATATCATATTGAATTGTATAGAAATAAACCACAAAGTTTAGGCTTTAGTCAGAGTTCTAATACTCTTAGGTTTAGTTCTTGAAGTTCATGGCCTTGCTAGGCTAAGCTTTCCACCGGGATTGAATGTAATTACTTCGTCTCTTGTTTCTTTCAATTATTAGTTTATATTATATATGAATTGGAGTTCTTCTTCTGTGCTTCTTTTCTTGGTTTAAGCTTGATCACTTTTTCCATGTGTTAGTTTATCTGCGCAGTTGAGAAACTGGTTTATAAATGGATATGGAGAAAAACTCTCATAAAACCTTCGAATCTAGAGATAGATGGAAGTGCTTATGATTGCTTTTGTGCTCTGCTTAATGCAAGACTTGGTAGCTAGAGGGCCAAGAGATTGGGCTCTAGAGGCTAGTGTCTTAGAATCAAGTGATCAAAGAGATTTGCACTTGTGACATTGAATACGCATCTTTTCTTATAATATTTAACTAAAATAGAAAGAAACAAGGTGAAGTAATGAAATTCAATCCTAGGTGAATTGTTATCTTATTTGTTTATCTCTTTATCTAGTGTTTATTTTATTTTCTATTCACAATCTTGATATGTTTTTGAACAATTCGTCAACTTAATTCTTAATCGAATTAATCCAAGTGCTCCCTGTGGACGATACACGTATAGTCGCTATACTGAAACGAGTTAACCATTTCCAGCACCATTAAAATGTTTAACAATTATCAGGATATTATGAAGCATTATATTCAATCAATTAACACCCATTCCTAGGTTGTTAATTGATTGAGCATTTTTCCCGGTTCCGGTTCTTGGAAGATCGTTCCTAATACAACTTCAAACCTAACGGCAATTAATAATTGAGATTTCCAATCGGTTTCGGTTCTGGGAAAATCGTTCCCAATACAACCTTAAACATATCCACAATTAACAAATAGCACGCAACAATTATCAAAGCATTACGAGTAGAGAAGAAACCAAGATATAGAAGAAAAACAAACTTGCATATAAATTAATAGAGTTTACAAAGGGAAAGAGTCGAGAATTTACATCCAATCCAAAGAAAAAGGGATTCAGCTAATCATCATAGTCGTTACAACCGCAAAGGAGATAAGAAAATAGATGAAACGCATGAACCCTAGCGTCGCCGTTTGTTTCCACGTGCTCTCCTACTTTTTCTCTCTAGAGTTCACCCCAATTCTCGCTTCATGATTGGTGCTGAGTGAATGAGATTTTTTAAAGAGATCTCATGTGGATTATCTTTGCTCAAGATAAAATAAAATAATATAAGATATGATTTTTTAAGATTTTCTCATTTTTCTTCACCTTTATCTTATGTGTCTTTATCTAATTACATGCAATCAAAGAATTTAACAATCAAAGCTTATTTAAATCAATAAAGTCTTTACTAAAGATAAGTTATTTCAATTTTAAGGAAATTCAAATACAAAATAAAATAAATCTTATCTAAATGAATAACATCTTCACCAAAATTAATTGAAATTTATTATTTATCAAAGAGACATGAAATATTACAATATTGAAAAGCATACTTAACTACCCAAAAAGATGGATGACCAAGCCTTGAGTGCCAAAGCTGGACAATCTTTTTAATTGAGTCTTTTGCTATGTAAAGAGTACTTGGAGGAGCATGTGGAAGATGTTGAAATTGATGAAAGACATATTGGTCATGTGTATGGGTTCCTTGAAGGATTATCTTCTTGGTATACTGAGTTCTAACATTGCAATGGTTAGGAAAAAATTCAAAGAAGGCGTTATTGTCAAAAGCAAATTTTGGAACTCTAAGAAGGTTTTTTTATTAATGGAGGGTACATGAAGAAAATTATCTAAGACAATAGGTGTCGAGCTAACAGATTTGTCTTTCTTAATCGTACTCATTATTATATAATTGACTTTTAGTAATATTTAAAAAAATATTGATAAATTGTTAAAAAATATTGCTAATCATTAAAAATATTGTATTTGTGCATTTGTGACATTTCATACAAATGTTGTATCTAGTAATGTTGCAAAAAAAATTTAGTTACACTTAAAAAATGTTGTCAAATTATTAAAAAGTATTGTTCTTTAGTATTTGTAACATTTTTTTACAAATATTGTATTTAACAATGCTAAAAGTCAAGTAGTGTGATTTTTAATGTTGTGATTGAATACTGAATGTAGATATATTTTAAACACAATTAACATTAGAAAAGAAAATAATAGCAAGAAAATTAAAAAAGAAAATTACACCAATTTTGCTTTGATGTTTGTGTAAATTACACTTGGACACCTATTTCCTCTTAAGTTTGTGGGTTTGTTATAACCACCTCTTTCACATACATTTCCTCCGATCTTATTTAAAGTCACTTTTAATCGAATTTTCAAAACCAAAAAATGGAAATTAAGTGATTAAATTTGTATAAAAATTTAATAGTTTTTCAACTATACCCCTAATATAAATGTTTTAATAAATTCTTAAGATATTAGAATTTCTCTCTTATTCTACTCTCTCTTCTTTAATAATTGAGTTATTGAAAATTGTAAAAGGAATAAAAGTGGAAAAAAAATCAATTAATGAGTTAGTTTGTGACTTATAAAAAGGACCACAATTTTTTTCTAGAAGATGACTTATATATAAAACTTAAGGAGTGACATTTATCTTCTGTCAGTTTTATTTGGTCGTCTATTGATGCGACCTCCCAATAAGGGAGAAGTAAGTGTAATTTCATAGACAATTAAGACTTGGGTGTAATTGACACAAACTTTAAGTGAAGTTAGTGCAATATTCTTATATTAGAATTTTTATTTCATTCTAATATAGAATTAGACATACACATACGAGGTGGAGCCGAAATTTTATAGAGCTAAACATAAGTGTTAAAATTAAAATATTAAATCTATGAAAATATTAAATCTATCAAATTACCAGATTTAAAATGATTATTAACTAATATAAAATTTAAACTAAAGTAGCAAAAGTGAAAACTAAGGGTTTGTTTGATTTCTCTTTTTGAAAATAGTTTTCTGTTTGTAAAAACAGAAAACTAAAAAATCCGTTTGGCAATCGAGTTTTTAAAAATAGTTTTCGGGAACAGTTTTTGTTTTTCAGTATTTAAAAACCAAAATATGAAAACATCTAAAACATGTTTTGGTTCTCAGTTTTCAGTTTTCTGAATTTACACACAAATTTATATTGAAAACTCCTCTAACTTTTTTTAAAAATTGTTTCCGAAAACTTTTTTATAATACAATTTTTAAAAACTAAAAATCAAAACTGTTTCAAACAAGCCCTAATTACCCTAACCACTTAGGAAAGTTGAGTTCGCGCGTTTTATTGAGTCACATTCATCAATAAATACATTACAATATAATTTACTTTTAGTAACAATTAAAATATGTTGTTAAATTGTTTTAAAAAAATGTTGCCAAAAAATGTCACATTGGAACATTTGCAATATTTTTGTTTTTAAATGTTGTAAATAGACTATATTATTAAAAAGTTTTAGTAATAGTTAAAAAATATTGTTAAATTGTTAAAAAAATATTATTATTTTATAATTATGATAATTTTATAAGAATGTTATATATAGGTCATATTGTTAAATGTTAATTATGTTATAGTAATAATGATTATGTAGAAAAATGATCAGAATTATTTTTTTCTAATGTAAATCACTAAACTATTGGTAAGAATATATCATCCCGTTTTTTAGCCGAATTCATCGACGAATGACTGTGATAAGACAACTGTGATTTATGAATGACTTTTAATATAGGTGACTTCTATGTGCCATTTCTATAGAGATGGTATCATGTTCTCCTTTATTAAAATTTGACATGTGGTAATTAAGGAATCAATCAAGTATAATTTTAGATATTTTTAATTTTATTTATTAATCTTTTAATTTTATAAACTAACTCCAACTTTAACTATGGTTAAATTTATTTAACTCAATTGAATTAACCTGAGGTAATTACAATTTATTTATAAAAATTCTCATAAAAGAATTAAATCTAGAATTTTAAAAGAATTAAAAAATAAGAATTTTAAATCTACAAATAATATAATACGATAAAAACTAATCAATATATAATTTATAAAAATATAATAAATAAATACAATAGATTAATAATATAATAAATTAATAAATAATATAAAAAATATTAATAGATAGAATTTATAAATAAAACAATATATATCAAATTAATAAATATATTTTATGGAAAATATGAAAAAAATAGAGTTCTTCGTAAATAATATATTTGTTAGTTTTTCCTTTTAATTGAGGTTTTGCATATTACAATTTGTATATTAGTTTTGTACCATTTTTTCTTTTATCTTTTCTCTGTTTCTCTTATGCTTTTTCTTTCACCTTTTTTAATTTTGTTCAGCATTTTCATTCTCTCCTTTATTCTACTAAAAATATTTTTTCTTTTCGTATTTAAAAAAGTTTTACACATATAAAGATTATATATTTATATTATTTTATATGTTAGTAAATAGTAATATTTTATTACAAAAATTCATATTTAATTTCCACAATAAACTATTATTGTTGAGTTTTAGTAATTTTTATAATATTTTTATTATTATTTAAATATTTTTAAAAGATTATTATTTACTTGTATTTAAGAACAAAATATTAAATTTGTGTTCTTACAAGAATTAAAAATTTAAAATTATTAAATCTAATGCACATAAAAATATATATTCTTTCAAAATTTGATGTTTTGTGTTTTTTATTTCTCAAAATTTGATAATTTTTTTCTTCTCTTTATTTATAAATTTTTTATATGCTTAATATTTTTCATTATCTCATTTTAAGTTTTGCCCCCTCTCTCATCAAGTGTTTATGGATTTGTCCCTACATGTTAGGGTTATGTAAGAGTTCAAAATACTATTCATAAAATGTTTTTATTAATTTAATATATATTGTTTTATTTATAAATTCTATCTATTAACATTTTGTTATATTATTTATTAATTTATTATATTATTAATCTATTGTCATTATTTATCATATTTTAGAAATTATATATTTGTTAGTTTTTATCGTATTATATTTTTTTTAGATTTAAAATTCTAGTTTTTAATTCTTTGAAAATTCTAGACTTAATTATTTTATCGAGAATTTTTTTGGCTGAAGATTTGAAATTGTAATTACCTTAGGTTAATTCAATTGAGTTAAATAAATATAGTCATAATTAAAGTTGGAGTTGGTTTATAAAGTTAAAAGATCAATGGATAAAATTAAAAATATCTAAAGTTATGTTTGATTGTCTCCTAAATTTCCAAAAAATAAATTTTGGTGAAAAACAATAAGGTATCGTCTCTATAAAGATGACTAAACTATTACTATAAGAATTCATCATCTATTGAACTATTTTGGTTTAAAGTATCCTGTTAATAATTTTTTTTTTTGGCAAAAATATAATTTTGGTGCCTTAACTTTTACTTAAGGTTCATTTTGGTCCCATAATTTTTTTAAGATTCATTTTAGTCCTTTAACTTTTGTTTTTGGTTCAAAATGATTTTGCCGTTACTCCCATTAGCAATTTAATGAATTTTTGACGGCCCAAATTGTTCAAAATAAATGGTCTAAATTATTATAAATCAATGGTTCAAAATAAATAGATAACAGAATGTAATAACATTAGTTAAAAACCCGTTAAATTGGTAACGAAAGTGACGATATGGACCATTTTTGACCAAAAACAAAAGTTAAGGGACCTAAATGAACCTTAAAAAAGTTGAGACCAAAATGAGTATTGAATAAAAGTTAAGGAACTAAAACTATATTTTTGCCTTTTTTTTTCAAAAAAATTTCAATAGTTGTTGTAAAGACTAAAGACAAATTAATTTATGAGCTAAGTTCTTCGTATAATTATGAACAAAATTACATTCAATTAATTAGACTAGTTGATGTGGAGTGTTGCTTTGAGTAATAGCTTTTCGATTCGAACTCTAGTGTACGCACTTTTGTTTATATATAAAAAAAAAGTTCTGAACAAAATTGAGGTAGTGTAGTGTCTTATGTGTTAAATTATGGGGTATTCATCATGGTATATTTATTGCTCAGACTAGAGGCTTTAACGGTATTTGGGTTGAAGCCGATTCTCTTGTTGCTATCTACCTTCTAGATTGTCGATGTCATCCCCTTCATTCTTGTGCGGTTTTGGTAAGATGTATTCAACAACTAACTTCTTCTATGGAGTGTGTTAAATGGTCTCATATTCATCGCGAAGAAAATTTTACAATGGATATGCTTGCAAAGTTGGGTCATGATTTAGTTATTGGTGTTAGAGTTTTTTATGTTTTGCCACCTTTTGTGCAATTCGTTTTATGTATGATAACACTCGCTCCATCTTTATGAGGGAGCGTGTTTAATTTTGTTGTTGTTTTGTCTTTTGGACTTTAGCTTGTTTTTTTCATAAAAAAAGATAAAACTAAATAGAGTTGGATAAAATTTGTTTTTAGTCCCTACAAAATAGGTTATTTTTGTTTTTAATCCCTATAAAATTATTTTTTGCATTTTGATTCTTATAAAATGAAATATTATTGCTTTAGTCCATATCGTTAAGAAATTTTCATTATTAAGTGCTGACTAGAATGAGCCTATGTTTGGAATTTAGTTGAGGCTAACTGAAAGTAAAAGAAGCCCCTCCCTTTCTTTGACGTTCAACATCTTAAAAAGCCAAATTTAGTGTTCCGTGCAAGCAAACTGGATTTCAACTTAAATCCAAACATATGTGAAGTGCCACGTGTTAATGCCATATGAGATCTAAATAATTTTTTATATGGAATTAATTATTTATTAATAATAAAAAGAATAATAGTAAAAGACTGGAAATTGCTTTCTTATCGAAGCTCTTATCGGCGAATGACATTCGGAGAAATTTTCCGCATAATGACCTCTTATTATTATTCTTTTTCATTATTAAAAAATAATTAATATTAAATAGAAAATTATTTAGATCTGATATTACGTTGACACATGGCACACCGCTATCTTTGTCCGCACTTGACAGAAATTACAACAACTTTTTATCTTATGGGGACCAAAATATAAAAAAAATAAATTGCAATAACAACCCTTGAGGTTTGGGGAAATTGCACTCCACCCCAAACTTCATCAAAATTAGTACTCTACCCCATTTTAGTTCGTTAACTAGCATTTTTTCTCGTTAATCTATCACATAAATATTAAAAATAATTTTTAAAGTTAATGGAGGGTTTAGAACTTGCATATGTGACAAACTGACATGACAGAAACGTTAACGGTCTAGTAATTAACTAACGTTTTTACCTCGCCAGTTTGCTACATTAGCCTTAAAAATAGTTTTTAAAGTTAACAAATGGATATCTTTGTAGATGTGACAGATGGGAATGACAGAAACATTAGCTAGGTCAGTAATCAACCGTGAACAGTTAAACAAATGGGGTAGGATACTAATTTTTATGAAGTTTGGGTGGAGTACAATTTTCTCAAATCTCAATCGGAGTTATTGCAATTTATCCAAAAAAAATTTATAAGTGTTAAAAACAAAAAATATCCTATTTTATAAGTACTAAAAATATATTTTAATTATAAGTAGAGGGTATATAAATAGCTTCTACCCCTTCATATATATACTCAATCATTATTATATGAGAAGTATCGAATAAATATATTAATGTAATCCGTCAAATTAAAAATTTTAATTAATTTAATATTTGAAATCTAAAAAAATACTAAGTCGTTAATTAATTTAGCACATAACTATAATTTGAAGACTAAGTTAATTATTAAAAATGAATAAATTGATGATTTTTAACCTCAAATGATTCATTTTCATAATTTGATAGAATAAATTGATGGGGTTTGTTTGAAAACAGTTTTCTATTATAAAAAATTAAAAACTAAAAAACTCTAATGATAGACTAATTTTTAAAAATAGTTTTCGGAAACTGTTTTTGTTTTTTAGTATTTAAAAATCAAAATTTGGAAACATCTAAAACTTATTTCCGTTTTCAATTTTCTAAATTTATATACAAATTTGTATTCAAAACTCATTTTATTTAAAAACGGTTTCATAATACCGTTTTTAAAAACTACAAACCAAAATTATTTCAAATAAACCCTATTTCTATAGGAGTGAGGCAATGATATTTGACTCAATACTGTTTCTATAGGATAACCCTGCACTATAATGGAAACAAGAAAGTATATTTATCAGAAAAACAGTGACAATAAATACTCAATCCTCTAAAACTAAAACCGCAATTAATAAAGTGAGAAAAAAAAAGTAGCCCAGGTCCCAATTACCCCTTTAGCTCAATTTGTATAACATATATTTCCTAGAAGTTTCACGTTGGATTGACCAACTAACTCGGTGCAATCACCTAATTTGTTGTTTTGTTTCTAAGCCAATTAAACTAGTCAAATAGACAGTACCACAATAATTTTTTAATTGGTTAAATATTTTTTTAAACTGATCCCACCCTTGGTGAAGATTATTTTGCAATCAAAGTCAAATTTCAAATTTTCGGGCAAGATTGTATTAAAACAGAGAAACTCCATAAAGATTTATTTTTTAAAAAAAC